>JAOBYG010214082.1:0-10047 GCA_025403545.1 Epizoanthus stellaris
TGCTTCTCGGCTATGTCGTGCAGGTATCTGGTATTCAAGATGGGAGCAGCTGCCATCCCCTCCCGCCCCCGAACCAATGCAATCAGACCACATTAAAATGAAGCATATAACTGAAGGTGCGGAAAGTAGTATTTCAGAGCCTCTAAATTTCAAAACAACAAAATTCTCTCCCCTGATTTTTGTCCTTGCTTTATTATTTGTGAGTGAACACATACCCGAATGAATAAACCAAACACGATGATGGGTACAGACCCATTGCAGGGTCGAAACAGACATCCCAGAAACCTATCTCAGTAACGTCTCCCGCCATCACTCCCCCTATGTGCCGAATGTCACCACAGGCCACCCCGTGTGTGGAGATCAGTCGCTTCATTCTTACCAACTGTACCTTGTGTGATTGGCTTTGCTGTAGGAAGACCAGAAAGCAATTTAGCATTTTCTGAGGACGCTTTCTATTTTTCGGGTCTGGCCGGCCCGAGAGAACTGCTTCTTGCCATTGTAAATGGAGAGGTCAAGGTGAGCGCGGACATTTTGTCCTGCTATTCCCGCGCCATGACCGGTCAGGCGGGCCAGACCCGACAACTGGAAAGTGGCCTTAGTTAACTGTTATTCATTTGTAATGATCCACAGAAACTTACATACATGTACTCAGAAACAACGATTGACACATGTGCCTTAGCTTTCGATTCACATATGTCAAGGGCTGATAAGTACAAACAATTTCTTTGTACAAGGTTTGTTCTTTCATTTCGGTGAAAAAGATAAAAACTTTTATCAAGTTCCACAATCCGCTGTCAAAAAACCCAACTTTTATGAACATGCATTTCCGGCCCGTTTTTAAGACTGATTAAATTATTTCACTTCTTTGGTTGTTTAATATACGCATTTTCAGCAAAAATTACGTCTATAACTCCACCCAATTTTTCATTCTGTTGGGGGGTGGTGTGGTTACCTACTACAATTTTCTTACTCATTTTATAGACTGAGGAAGCCGCAGGCATTAGCCTTGATCTGACTTCGACTGCCAAACTAACTTAAATCACTCACCGTGGAGTAATACGTCCACGTGAGTAGCAACATTATGAAGACTACAGCGATCGCGATTCTTACTGCTCGTTTGTAGCAGAACACGCCGACTGGATGAATCCTATATATAGAAAGAAACAAACCATCGTTAATGAACGTCATTTGTCTTCACTCTTTACACTTGAAAAGTCACTTGGATATTAGAGTATATATAAGATATCGCTCCGGTTTCCGAATCCCCCGGCCCCAACTTTCCATTTAGCATTTCTAGTTCAGTGTCTTACTGCCTTCCAAGGGCGGATAAGTATACAAATTATAAACAACTATTTGGTTTCCTGGTCTGTTTTTAATTTTGGTCAAGAAAGCTAACGACTTTGATCAAGGACAAAATGAAACTGTTGAAATCCAACGTTTTATGGACGTACATGAGCAAGGAAATTGATTTAACTGATACTTCAAATCAGTGTGTTCCCTCATTATCATGGTTACAAACCCATTCTTGGTAGCTGAGATCGTTAAAAGCACACTGGTATGAAATGGGGTCAACAACATTTTAGAGGGCCGGTCTGAAAATGGGTATCGATTCTAGGGTCAGGACTGAAATTGGGTAGGGAAATTCGCATATTTTGGTCTGAAAATGGGTAAAGATTTCACGAACGCGAAGCGGGCCGCACACCCCCACCAAACATTTTGAGGAGTATCCCCCGGGGATTTAGCATGATTCCTGCAATGTAAGAAGAACGGCTACTGCAAGGATACACAATTGATACAATGGGTGTAGAGCCACGTGCGGAAGCTAGCTTGATTTATAACCGACCGACTTTCTACTTACTCTGTAGATCGAGTCTGACGGCGAACGAAGTCAGGAGAAACCATTCTGTGCAGTTATGTATGTTCAAAGTTTGGGGATGACTTGGTCTGTGGGCTGTCTACTGCTTCGTACAAAACAACCATTTAGTGAAGTTGACCGTAGATCTGATAATGGGTGACTGAATTTCCGTGTGAAGTCATGACTGCGTTGCTTTGTTGTTCATATTCACATGTACAGCGGCTGCAACAAGAATATTGCTCTTAACCTGTTTTTAAAATAATGAATATTTAATCGAAAAGAGATGACTGGCACCTGACATCCCACCAGCAGTACACAATATGCGTCCATGTTGTAATTCGGCCGGTGCATTGCTAGTGGGTACGTACTTTTGAAATAGAATCCCTGTTCTTTCTGTTTATCTCTTATGTTATATATTTCTGTCTGTTTCAGTGTGCTGATCAGTCGACTCAACTAAGCCAGAGATACAAACTGAGTTAAGCCCACCTCACTCAACCCCGGGCGGCCGGGGGTGGCCCTCCCTGATACGCTTATTCGGACGTATCCCTCCTAACTTCCTAGGTCTTATCTTTCTGTCGTGTGGTTTCCATGCATGCAGAAACATTTGTTTTGTGACTTCTGTAGTGTATGAGACGAAGCTGATTTTGCTGTAAACAAGATCAGATTACAGTTGAAAGTAGAAAAACTAAAGTGTGTGCAATTCTGCAATTTGTTTCGGCTCCATTAAATCCTAGAACATTTTAGGAGGAGCCACCGATCGTCTGAGCATGCACAAACACTGAACACTGAAACGTTACTGTCTCACGTCAGTATAATAAATGGATGGAAATATATTAGTATTTGCAATGTCTATTGAAAAAATTGCTTAATGATATATTTTGTCAAATGAAGCAATAACGCGATGTTTTGGGGATTTATAGGATTTTTGAAATAAAGTAGCAAAGTGACATACCATTGCACAAAATAAGCGTCTGCGGGCAGGCTATTGCACAACAGCAGATTTGATTTGATTTGATTTGGTTTGATTTGATTTGATTTGTGCAATGGTGCAATGTGACATCACTTTGGTACTTTAAAGCACGGGAAACTTGCTTACTTGTCTTATAATATAGTTAATTGATATCAAAATGATCACTGTCGGATATTTAATTTGACAGACTCCTCAGGGCCGGTATTTTCGTCCGCTCGCAAGAGATCTAGGCCGCGTTTGTTCCAAAACATTTTCATGGGAAAACATGGCGACCATATTATAATCGATAAAAATCGACAAAAATTCAAACTAATTCAATCAACAAGCATACATGTATATCGTCCATTCAGTATTATCGATTTTATCAGAAAATATCGATTGGCCCAGGTACAGGCTCATAAATGGTCAGTGGTTGTCACAATGAAAACAGATGAATGGAGCGAATCTGATTGGCTGACGAGCGCTGAGGCGTTCTGTTTGAACGAAGTGTTTGTTTCGGTTCGAACTGCGATTGCTTGCATGTTACTTTCTTGGTGAATTGCCGGCTGATTTATAGTTTCTTTCTTATCAGAAGACAACCTTTTGCAAGAGAAGTAGAAAAACTGAACATTTTTGCCATTTGGGTAGAATATGACTGGCAGAAACAGTAGCAGAGTGCGCGTGCTGGTTCGAATGAGGCCCGTTCTTGAAGACACTGATCCGCGAGGTCCATGTGTGAAAGCAAAAGATTCGAGAGCTATTGAAATGTGGAACTGGAGAAACGAAGAAGAGACCATTCAGTTTCAGTAAGTACTAAATTGGATTTAATTTAGATTGCATTTACTGGAACATGTTTATGCAGGACTGGCTTGTATAATAATTCCCTATACCGTGTGCAGCAATCCTCAATATTGAGGGGTAGGCTGTATTGGTAAGTAAGTATTAAAGTAAGTGACTTGGAACTTGGAAAGTATACAGTATGAGTATATTTACTATCTCTATTCCCATCCAGTGGTCTCTAGTAGAAGCTAACACTGGGAGATCTAAAATAAATGACATAAGTGGCATATTAATTGCATGCTAAACTAAGTAAGAAATACTTCATTATGCTACTTCTGGATAGGTGAGAAAGTGCCAAACTCTAAATACAGAAACTATATAAGGAGTTCTGTCTGAGTATAAATGAAACTTTTAGGGGATTTAATACAATTATACATGAAATAAATAGTCTTGAATGTCCATCTAACAATTCAACACCCAAAGATGAAGTTTTAAAACCAGTTGGTCAGTGTAAAACGCAGCCTGCAGACAGGGGGTAAAATGCAGACTATTGTAAAGGGTAACACTATTAAACCCTAACCCTGAAGTCAACACAACCCTAACGCTGTAATATTATTTTACCTTTCATACATATTTTTAATTTAGTTTAAGAGGGCCACCATGTAAACTACGGGGACACCGCTTGCCGGTAATGATGTCTACTCTTGTTAAATTAAGTCATATTATTATTATTATTAATGCTGACTTAACCCTAACCCTTTGGGTTACCATTGGTGTTCATTTTACCCCCAGTCTGCAGTCTGCATTTTACACTGAATATATTTTATTTTTACTTTAAATTAACACACACAATATACACTGCTACTGTACATCTATGTATTTATATATTGTCTAATGTAAAGGTATCATTCAGTGCTTGCCATTTGAAAATCACAGGTGAGTGGCAAAAAGCTCACCTAAAGCATTTTAGGTGAGTGAATCACTGTGGAATTGAAAATATGTTTGTTGCTGAGGTGAGTGATTTCAGTGATCAGGCGCACATTTTTGCACTCTCCTCAAGGTGATTCTAGGTGAGTGATGGTGTTGCGAGAGCAATCACTCATCTTAAACGACAAGCACTGTGTTTCTAAATTCTCCTTACTGTTCTATATAATTTTTTATATACATTTCTTATAAAACAGTTTGGGATAATTTTGTAATTAATCTAAGAGAAATTGATGCTCCTGATCAGCTCATCTATTCTCATTACCAAATTGCATATATTTGTATTGAGATGGTAAGGAGAACATAAACTGACTGGGGCTGAAATGGTTCAATTGTAATAGAAAATAAATAGCATTGTTGTACTTGTGGTTAAAATATTTTATCAGATGTACTGGTATGTGCCATTGTTTCAGATATTGTTAGTATTAAACTGTCTTAACTTATATCTTTTCTTTTCCAGCAATCGATCGTATTCCATCGTTCCGTTACAGTGCGAGTTCCAGGGACTCATCGAATGGCAGTTGTGTAGTGTGCATGATGGAGTACAGCAACAGGGAGAAACTCAGACTCCTCAACTGTGACCACGACTTCCACTCCAAATGTATTGATCGTTGGTTGAAGGTACTTGTAAATGGACTCTCTTTCTTCATACTTATAAATATAAAAATGCAAATTTTAGTATCCTGCTACACAAGAAACATTGCATAACTTAACAAAAGCTGAGTTATTATGTACATAAACTTGTTTTGTAAACATTTTTTGCTGATAAAAGTGAACGGTTGAGTGACAATGAGCTCAACCATTCACCTGTGTTTTCTCAAGGTTATATGAGCTTTATTTCCTATCAATGTTTTCATTACCTGAATATGAACACATATGTTGAAAACGTTTGTAGTTTTAAATTTTAACATACCAATATTTAAAATAATCTTGTTTGTTACTTGTTTTTCTTCTTGAGTGGTGTCAGTTTTGAAATAAAGGTTTCTTACTACTATGATTAAACTTTGACAAAGTGAATCATTTTTTTCATTAAAAATTTATTTATTTTATTTTATTTACCATTCCAACCTACCCCTCACACTTGAGGATTATTGGTTGTGTGATCAGCGGACGTTACAGGTATTAGGCTGATTTATGGTTAACTGAGGATACAAGTTGTTTGAAGCTGGCCAGAGTAGAAGTGTCAGTCAAGAAGGAGCGAGGTAAACTGTTCCATTGTGATATTGTTCTGGGGTAGAAAGACAGACGGCGAGAGGCAGTTGTTGTTGATAGTTGGATAAAGCTATGATGGTCAGTTTTCCTGGTTTTGCGCTTTACAGGTTGTAAGTAGTTTCTGGAGTCAATTGAAATTTTCCCATGGTGGATTTTGTATAACATGGTGAGGCGGGCATCAGCTTTGCTTTGTTCAAGGGATCTCCAGCCCAGTTGGTCGAGCATTTCGGAGACACTGGATTTGTTGTGGTATCGCTTTACCATCGCGATCTTGTATGCGCCATTGTTCTCCACGCCAGGTCTGGGGTCCCAGATGGTTACACAATATTCGAGCTGTGGTCTGACTACAGCCATGTATGCTTTTGCCCGTAGGTTGGGCAAGTTGACTTTGAGGTTTCTCTTGAGAAAGCTGAGGGAGCGGTTTGCCTTTGCCGTGGTTTTGTTGATGTGCTTGTTCCATTTTAGGTCTTTTGAAATGTGGATGCCAAGGTATTTTGCATGATCTGTCTCTTTTAGCGGAGTACCATTCAATAGGTAAGTGTATGGTATTTGTGCTCAGGAGACACGGAGTACTTCACACTTGGAGGCATTAAATTGCATCTGCCATTCTTCACTCCACTTCTGTAACAAATTTTGGTCATGCTGGAGCTGCCAGCAGTCGTCATATTTGTCGATGGTAAGATACATGATAGTATCATCTGCAAACAGCCTGACATTTGACTTGATGTCAGTAGGACAACAACAACAACAATATTTTTATTCAGTACCATTATACATATATATACATAACTATAAGAAGAAAAAATTCAGGAATGTTGGTACTTAGCTAACTGTAATAGCCAGAGGCTAGACTAGACAGTTGGCTAAATATTTTCATTTTGGTTTTTGTAATGTCAGAAAAGAGAAGACAAAAAAAATAGAACAGGGTAGGGAAAAAGTATATATATATATATATACACACAACGTAATTAATAATTAGTAAACAGATACATACAGAGGGTAATACAATAGGAAGATTGTTAATGTATATGAGGAAGAGAGCTGGGCCTATAACTGAGCCCTGTGGGACACCTGAGAGAACTGGGGTAAAGTTTGATATTGCGCCGTCAACAACGACACATTGTTTGTCATTCAAGAAATCTTTCAGCCATTGGAGGGTGTCATTTCTAATACCATAGTGGTCAAGTCTCAATAGCAGTCGGTTGTGAGGCACTTTGTCAAAGGCCTTGGAGAAATCCATTATGATAACATCTGTTTGTTTAGTGTTGAGGGGACTATGGATAAGATCTGTGACAAATTCAAGGAGCTGTGATTCACAAGACTTGTGTTTTCGGAAGCCATGCTGTAGGGAGTAAAGTATGTTGTTTTCCTCTAAATGAGGGGTCATGTTGTTTGTTATAATGTGTTCCATAATCTTACTGCAGATACAAGTTAGCAAGATCGGTCTGTAGTTTTGAGGTCTGCCCTTATCCCCTTTCTTGTAAGTGGGTGTGAACTGGGTTTTCTTCCAGTCACTAGGTACTACATGTACATCGGTTTTTAGAGATTTTGGGAAAATCTTCTGCAGTACTGGAGCGATGATTGTTGATAATTATTTCAAAACTGTAGGAGCGATATCATCGGGGCCGGCCGCCTTGTGTGCTTTTAAGTTCTTAGGGAGGTTTGCAATACCTTCATGTGATATGTTAATTTGTGGCATTGTAGGGTAGAGTGAAGGGTCATCCTGAATGCCTCTAAGCCCACATTTTCCATGAAATCGCAGTAAATAATCCCACTTGAAAAGCATGGTTCAATAAACTTTACAAAATTGAGTACAGGTAAACTGTTTATAAGAGAGAACATGTTATCACTCTTTAACCTCTTGTTTCTTTTCCCGATTGTAGAATAATCGCACGTGCCCCGTGTGTCGCAAGGATGTGAATCCCGCATAGTGAAACCAACACTTGGTGCTGTCAATAGTTGGGCACTTTAGGAACAAGTTTATAAGTTTAGAAAGCATATTGTATGTTACTGCCAAGTGTAATGTATGTTGACACTGATTGAATCTCGGATTTCCTGTTTGCACTTACACTTGCAGTCCAATTTGCTCTTTATGACACCATGAAGTCTTGATATACATGTTATGCACTGGAGTTTATGTCGGCCATTGTACAGTGGGGCTCTTTCCTTTCTAATCAGTAATTAGATTTGTGATATGTCAGTGTGTTGGAGAGTGTTAGCTTCACATTCATGTTGCACAAATACAGCATATAATCATCTACATTCAAGCTGAATTCATTTGTATGCTCTCATACCACTTATTCCAGTTCGATTTCTTGGAACCAGTGGTTAGGAATTGGGTGAACCCGACGGCACTTAGTGGCACTGAGCCATGTCATTTGCGACTGCACTGCATAGAAGAACTTTTCTGCTTTAAGTATGAAATTTAGATATCATTAGCAATTATTAGGTATCATTAGGAATCATTAGCTATCATTAGCTATCATTAGAAGTCGTTAGATATCGTTAGATTTTGAATACAAGAGAACCTGTCGCAGGCTGATTTAGAGAAATGTAGGTTTCTACATGCAGATGCTGATCACCAAATTGAGTGCTACTGTAATGAAGCAAAGCAGCTGCATATTCTGGTCATGGACACTAAGTTCTCCTTGCAAATTTTTAAATTGTCTATTATGGA
Organism: Epizoanthus stellaris; assembly: GCA_025403545.1. Classification (NCBI taxonomy): domain Eukaryota; kingdom Metazoa; phylum Cnidaria; class Anthozoa; order Zoantharia; family Epizoanthidae; genus Epizoanthus; species Epizoanthus stellaris. The sequence continues at coordinate 8,458 of JAOBYG010214082.1, forward strand.
GACGCCATTGCAAACAGGTGTCTCTTGTCGTCATCAGTGACGACTCTCTGATTTACATGTAGCAAACACTGTCTTGTTCAAATCACATTCCCAAGTGTTGAGTTGTTGTCATAGAATGTATGTAATATCTTGTTATTGGCACCATTCCTAACTGGAAATAATTTGCTGCAAATTTACTTCAGATATGATATATCCGATATACATATTATATATACATAATTATATACGTTAATTCCATAGTTAGTCGTTGTATTTGAAGACTAAATCCAAGATCATCTATAGATAGTATTTGGTCCTATATTATATGTAAATAAAGATGGGCCCAGGCACATAACAATGTGTGTTTGTTTTATTGTGTTTACTGTATTTCCTCTATCATGATATCATGGCTGCTTGGATGGGCCTTAATAGAGGGGAGTTTTTTAAAAGAGGGCTTAATAGAGGGGGGCTTATTAGAAGGGGGCTTATTCTTATTAGAAAGAGGGCTTATTAGAACGGGCTTAATAGAGTGGGCATATTAGAAGGGGGCTCAATAGAGGGAGACTTATTAGAAGGGGGCTTATTTGTATTAGAAAGGGCTTAATAGGGGGTCTATTAGAAGGGGGCTTAATAGACGGGGCCTATTAGAAACTGTGGCCAAGACAAAATGGAGAACTTTTCCTCCTACAGTAACAATTCTTTCCATAACGAAAACTTAAACTCAAAGTAATCTTTTTTCGGAAATTGCAATTTTTATAATGAATTGGTAATATGACATCGTGACGTCCAATTCTGTCTTTAATCATACTTGTGATAAACAAATTGGACTTGCACTGTGCGCTTGTCCAATATTTTATCACTCGTATGATTACAGACCGAATTGGACTCCACTCAGTCCTATCACAAAATCAAATGGGATATATGATAGGCTGCTCGTAGAAGTCGGCCTTTGCAGTCAATCTTCGAAGGGTCACCTCTTGTAGTATCGTACTCTGAAAAAAAAAAATTCGATTAGTAGGTGGCCATAAAAAAACCTACCAAAAAACCTAAGTTTCATGTACAATTTTATTGTCGACGTGCTTTCGCTATGACTACCCCAGAAATATGGAGCGAGCAATCTACCTTATTTGGAACGGACCAATTGATACTAGGGGGGGTCGAGAGCTTGGAACAATCCTTTTGCCTACAAGTAAGCCAACAATATTTGTGTTACATATTTAATTTTGATACTGTGAGAGGAAACGTGGAAGAACGACCAGTATATAGTATTTCCCCACACATTTCAAGCCGTGATAACGGCCAACATGAGCAATGAATCCGTTGGATGTTTATTGACACACGTCGGGGAGACCCTGATGCGTTGGATGATGGAGAAGTGGTAGTTATTTTCCTGTTCTTTTCTGGCTTGTTGCAGCGATTTGTGAGCAGAAGCGTCGACGAAAACAAACTCGTTGCTTGCCGGACACATGAAAGTCGGAACTGATTATGAATACTCGTCACCTCTTTGTAGTTTTCAAACACGTCTGAAAGTTTGACTTTATTATCTCCTTTTGGTAGCAGCTGCCCGTTTTTTCTCCTAAAAATCGAAACCCTAGGTATTCTAGTATTTAT
>JAOBYG010214193.1:0-10047 GCA_025403545.1 Epizoanthus stellaris
ACCCAACCATAACTAACCCCAAGACAATAGAATTCCAATACCGAGGGGAGAGGGGGGGGGGGGGCAAGGGTATTTCTGTGACCCATTATTGGCTAGTATTTGTGCTTTGTGAATCATAATTGTTTTAGGTAAATGCTACTCTGTGAATCGCAATTACACTGTAGCTTGCATGTTAACCATGATTTGACTGATTTATTTTATGGAATGATAAATCATGAATTTCTATCTTCTTTGAGCCCATTGATCTCAACTAGCTTCCTTCACAATGCCGCACTTGATCTTGCTTTGTATATCCATTGGCTTTGAGTCTTTCATTAGTGTTACTGTGGTCATAAGTTTTTCAGTTTCTCATGATTTGTGAAATGCAAAATAATTCATCATGAACTTTGTGACAAGACCCCTCCCCCCCAGTACCTGAGGAAGCACCCAAAAGACAACTGACATACAGAAAATGAAATAATGAGGGGAGTAAGTGTCAATACTTGAAGATTTTTATGGTGGGGATATAGGGAAAATGTTGTTGCTCTACCAGTAACTAGGAATTTTAAGGGGGCCATTTAGAAAAACAGGTTCTTGTGTGGGTTGTAATTTTGAAGGACTCCTGAATGACACTGAAAGAGAATAGGAACTTCATAACCATTCTCAGGGGATTTTTGGGAAATTCAGAAACCTCTAGCCAAGATGGCAAGGCATTTGGAATTACCAAATCAACTAAGAAATACTCACAAGTTAAAAAATGCTTGTAGGTTTGAAACTTGCAAGTTAAATGAAAAATAATAAGCTAAAATTTCAGGAGTCAAGGTGTTGGGAAAGTACAGTTATGAGATAATCTGAGGTGTTTTTTATTTAATTTTTTCCTACCAAAGGGAAAGGGACACTGCAGCAGGTTTGCCCAATTACCTCGGGTCCTTGTAGGAGAGGAGGTGACAGACACAACACATATTAGCCACCTCTCATCAAAAATTGTGTGGGTTCTTTAAAGGACCTGCAATGCGAAGATTGCTAGGGAAGTTGATTTTTTCCATTAAGTGCATGCTCGTGCCATTTTTATCACGAATATGGAGCTTCAAATCAAGAATCGAACGCATGCGCTTGCTCTGATTGGACAATATTGAGATTTGTGGATTTTTACTTCTGGTTCTTTCAAAAGATAATAACTCCATAACAAATTTTCTTAGAAATAAATTGCAGTCAACTTTGCTCTCCTTCTACGTTCGTGCAAGGCGGCCCCATTATTGTTTTAAGTTTAGGCTATGTGACACTATGTATGACGTCATCAACAGAAAAAATTATCTCAAATAAATTTGAAATATCACGTTCACTCTCCTCGTGGTGACAGTTGGTCGCTAATAATCTCTCTTCATCATTATAATTCCCTTAGTAACAGCCGATTTCTTGACGTCGCAGGTCCCTTAAGTTCCCTGACAGAAGGATGAGAAACCAGACCAATGGTTGTAATAGTATCCCTGTCCACAGAAAGTGGGATTAGCAGGTGTAATTAACAATAGGACATAAAGTCCTCTGCATGGTTAATGCCCCTAACCCAACCCTCACCCTTAAAATGCCCCAACCTGGTTTACACCATTAATAATATCTACTAAAGCAAAATATCACAATAATAATAACAACAACAATAATGAATTATCAATAAATACAAGAGCTGCAAAAAATATTCTTATTTAACAGTTGGAAATCTTACCAGCTAAGTTAACTTTGCTCAGTTGTTGTTCAAGCTCCCTCCCAACGAAAAACTGTAAGTAAAGTTAAAGCCCCTTTAATCCAACCTATATCTCAGATACCCCCGTTTAATCCTTCAGGAAATTTTAATGAAAAGTCCCTTCCTCTATATAATTTATAACACCCCAGGCCCACCCCCACCCACCCACCATCATCCTACTGACTGTTCAGACACTGCAGCCCTGCTGCCAGAAGGCAGTGGTACCCAAATTAACATATTTTTCTGTGTTCTTTTTATCTTGTAGAATGAACCAACCTGGAAACAATGCATTCTGTCTTGGGGGTCAGCCTATGCACAATGTTACCCTGTCATACGTGAAGGATTTCTTCTCCATATACCACAGGCTACCCAAGTTTGCATTGGCCATGATCTCGGAGCTTTCGTCTTGGAATCCGAATGCGTTGGGCTATGCTGACAATGATTTGTATGACTTCTTCAAATGGATGAAAAGTGAGGGACACTTAGAGAAGACAGTACTCGTAGTATTCAGCGACCATGGCTCAAGACATGAGAATCTTAGAGGCCTGCTTCAAGGGAAGATAGAAGAAAGGATGCCATTTTTATCAATAACAATTCCACCCAAGGCCCCAAGAGCTTTTCTAGAATCTTCTAGTAATCTCAAGGCTAACTCCAAGCTTTTGGTTTCCCCATATGAAGTTTATGCCACTTTAAAGACGATGCTTTTACATGATCCCAGTAGTGCTTCCCAGATCTTAAAAGGTAATCTACAAAACCTGTTCTCAAAAGTTGACCATGACAGCAGATCTTGTGAGCAACTAAAAATCCCACGGCAATGGTGCCCTTGTATGAGTGCACAGGGTGTAGCCAAGGACAGCAAAGACACAGTGCAAGCAATTGAAAATGCTGGTAGGCAGGTTGTTAAGTACATCAATAGAATCCGTGCTTCTCATGTAGAGCTCCAGAGACTTTGTTCCGAGCTGACGTATCGCTCTGTGAAACTTAAAAATACAGTTGAACTTGCGCCGAATCAAGAAGTTCTAAAATTTCGCCGTTCCAAATCAAGCGGGAAGTGTGTGAACTGTGAACCAGTGCTACAGAAACATTCCACAACAGGGAAGGAAATATTCTACATTCTTTACGTTGAAGTAAACCCTGGTCTGCATGTACTTAGGGCCGTGGTTAACATAGCTAAACGGGGCGTTTTTGTTCACTCCCATCTACAGTTCGTGGACAGGAAAAAAGATCCAGAGTGCAAGTCGACCAACCCTGACGTCACGCCCTTACTTAGATATTGTATATGTCGCTGAAAAGGTAGAGAATAGTTGTACAGATAGCCATACGATATTTAGTTTTGCGGCACATACACAGTATGAGGTAAGCAGTATACCATAAAAGGCGGCTTTATTTTATTGCTTTTCTTGGACTTACATTAGGGGGGGCTTATATTTGGGGAGGAGTTCTTATTGGAGGAGATTTTTCGTGTTGAAAATGATTGTGCTTAATTATATTGTATATTATATAATAATAATAATCAATAATAATATTTATTATTACTGTTATTATTATTATTATTATTATTATTATTATTATTATCTCTTTTTAATTGTTTAATTTTTTAATGTATTTTTTAATTTTTTTAATTTTTTTTTTTTTAGTATTATTATTGTTATTATTTTAATTTGTATAGCGCCGATATCCAAAAGCTCAAGGGCGCTATTTACAGAGATCGGAGATGTAGAATTTTGAATTTAAATCATAGAAGAAGTAAAATTAAATTTTAAAAAAATACAAGCACAAGCGCATGGCCATGGGCTTATTTTAGAGGGCTTGCATATTTTTGGAAATTTACAACAACCTTTTATTGGTTTAGAATGATTTTAAAAGAGAACAATTAACGTAATCAAAGAACTAATAAGTGGCCAGATAATGCAAAATACACACACGTGTACATAAATTTATACATGCACACATACCACGTAGGTGTATAATGTTTTGATGTTCAAGTGGTTGGCCATGAAATGTATTTTTAATTTGTCCTTGAAAGAGTTTGCAGAGAATTATAGTAATAATAATAATTTGCTTACATAGGCTATGATCTATTGCGCATTACATACGATACAAATTATATCAAAATCACTACAAAATGCAATATTACTAGAGAATAAAAACCATGACACCTATCTATAATAAACATTAGAAAGCTAGAATAAAAAGTAAGATGCAGATTGTTAGTCCAAATTAGTTATATCTTTTTCTTGTTTTTACCGCATTCGTGAAAATCAATGTTATTTGTATCACTGTTATCTACAGATGCCGGAAATGAAAGCCCAAGTTGTTACAAGAAATGGTGCAAGCAGTGCTTGTGTCAGTGAAGACCCTGTTACACGTGCATTTTTTCATGCAATGAACATAATTTCGTTGGCAAGTTGCCCAACATTGTAGTAACAACATTAAAATCAATAATACCGGTATTTTATGCAGATAACACTTTCCCTTGAACAAATTCACAACAAATACAATACAATACAATACAATACAATACAATGCAGCACAATACAATACAATACAACACAATACAATACAATGCAATACAATACAATACAGCACAATACAATACAATACAATGCAGCACAATACAATACAACAATACGATACAATACAATACAATACAATACTTTTATTTTACCTGGGATTATTCTTAGCTATTGCGCACGCGTACAGCTAGCAGCAGCTATTTTACAGGTATACCACGAAAAAACTTTTTATATTTGTATAAAAAGAAATCCTAAAAGTACATGATTTTTATGTATTTAAAAAAAAGTATAACCGTATATATAAAAGAAATCCTAAAATCTATAACTTTAACTAGGACTATTAAAATCATGCTTATCTATTTACACTGAGTAAAAAGAAAGTTGACAAATTATTAGCAATTTATCACAATTATCCATATCATATCCAAAATGACAAATTGATAGCCAATGGTAACACTGTCTTATGCACATTAATATTCACGTTTGGTTTTATCTGCCGATGACAGAGACAGCAAAAAGTATATCCAAAATGTATTGTCATTTTTAGTTGAGCTGCTCAGGGAGGTATTCCCACTTCGACAGGCAAGACATTACCCAATGCCATTATAGACAGTATAACATTTTGTCAAGAATGGGTTTCTCAGACACGGTTCTTCTAACTGAAAATCAATATTCAAGTAATTGAAACACTTCCCATTGCCGAAGTGCTCACTTTGTATCTGTTGCAAACAAATTATTAGTTGCCATTGAGCACTTACAGATTTGTTTATTTGAAAAAGCCTCCGCAGCCTCCCTTAGACAGGTGACCACGTGCTCGAACCTGCTTCTGGACCTGCTGTCTAAACATCGCATACATTACTGTAGTAAACACATAAATTATGGCACGGTTATGAATCATCACTCGATATCACCACAGCAATACTTTAAAACTCGACCCAGCACAATATGTCTTAACATTTTTTAAAAGGTACTCAGTTGAGATCACACGCTGAAGAAATCTGAGTGATGGAGGCGTTCTATCTTGTCGTGTTGATAGTCGTGGGTGGTCTGTCGGTCATTCGTGGTTCAGTGAAGGTTACGAATGAAAATGAAGCAATGAGAATGGTGAAGGATGTATGGTGAGTAATTTTATTGTAGTTCCTACAGTTTCGCACCCTTGAAAATTAAGAAAGACAAATCATTGCCGTAAGTCCGGAAACAAGTAGACTAAAAAACATATATATTCCTGCGGTACAAATTGCTACTCGCGAGGCGTGTAACTTTTGATATAAAAGTCGGATTATGAACTGATTGTTAGAGCTGACGGAGCGAACAGTAAAACTAGTGATCTCTCTAACTTGTCTCTTCTCAACAAAGAGGTAGCGCGGCACTGTTCGCTGTGTACTTTCAATATAGATTTTAAAAATTGACAATGCACTTTTCAAGTCAGTTCGTTAATATTTTAATAACAAGAGCCCCGATAACAACAAACTGGTATTATATGGCTTGTACAGCAATAATTCGATCGGCTCCGACAGGTAATCAATGCACTGATTCCATTTATTCTTAAAATCGATGTTGGTATCTACCGACAGTGCTCCGACCAATCGGCGAGCGCCACCAGTCATAAATTTGAAACTGCGATAGTTACTGTACTCGGTGCATATTTAGAACATAAAAACACCTGACGTAACGGTAGCAAAATGGTAAACTAACTCGGAATTCACAGAATTAATGCCCAGTGGCAGAATGTAGATATAATAAGAATATATACTGAAGATATTTCTTTTTCGTGGGGTGAAGATGTTTCTAAGCGAAAAGAAAACGTGAAAAAACGGTCAACTGAACACACTTCTATGCAACAAGTAAATAATATGATATCGATCATGCAGAAGTTCAGAAGAAACAATTATAATTTAAGTTTAATTTAATTTAAACAATTTAATAACATGGGAAATTATTAGCTGTTAAAACTACAAAATTAAAACAGCTTAACTCCCTATGGTGTGGAAACCCATAGAGACCTATATGATGAAAAAGTAGCTGCGACTTGAATACTCTTGTTTTTATTTCTAGCGTGGAGTTATTTAAATATGCATAATTCTCTTGAGTTCAGTTTTCGTTTGTCAGTCGAAATTAAAATAAGTTATAACAAGTCAACTCAAAAATGATAAAAGCAGTAACTTTGCAAAGCCATCGTTGAGCTTAGCATGATTTCATTGACCCAAAGTAGGCCAAACGCTAAATAATGAACACATATTTTTCTTAAACATGGGGCGGGGTACAATTTCAGGGGGGCACTCGCAATGCTTTCCGCTGTTTTCAGAAAGCAATCTGTCAATCAAGATCCTTCTGCTGTCAACTTGTGACAGAGGGCCTAGGGATATATGCAAGTGTTCGGAGTTTTGAATCTCCACGACACTTCTTAGTTGAATCAGTTGCTTGCAAAAGTAAACGCGCGATATACCTGTATTAGCTTTTCACAGGGGATTTTCAAATTGCGTGAAACTTTCAGCAAATATAACAGAAAATTCGTCAACTAGTCAGTTTGCCGCGACTGATAACTCTACAAAAGAACTATGTACAAGTGTGTAATTTTTTTTCCTTGCGCTCCACGTACGACGCTACTTCGAAGGAGAGATAAGACTGAGGGTGGTAAAGGGCATTTTCTTGAAGCGTGATTTCCCTTTTTTATTTTGCGTGAAACGGGATTTAGTTCTTTATTTTCCCGTGAAACGGGATTTTGCCCTTGTTTCATATGTTCTTTACTTTCATCCGTGATTTGTGAGTTTTATCCGTGAATCGTGAAATGACCATTTTATTTTCCGTGAAACGTGATCGGACCCCCCCCCCATTTTCAATTCCAAACACCGCTAAGAGTTCAAACAAAGAAACCTTTTTCACTGTTACGGCCCAATATCCTGCCATTCCAGTTCATGTTCTAACGTAATGTTACAGTTATGTTACTAAACTTTCACAATGCAAAATATTGTGTAAACATCTTTATAAAATAATAACTCGTATATAGCGCGCGCTGTGATGTTTATATCGGAGAACAACAATCGACTTAAACTTGCTTGTTGTTTCACTAAATTTGTTGGTATTTACATTTCTTGAGTTGTCCGAGGCCTCGACGACTCCGTACCAGGTAACGTCACTCGAACTAGCTACCCGAGACGTCTGGTTGCCATCGCAACTGAAGTCTGCACGTACGACAAGAATTCCCGCCATTTCTCAACCTCTGCGAGTTCAGGCGGGAAAAATAAGCCGCGCGGCCGCAGCCACATTTTTCTCTTGTGTCAACATCCATAATTTGATCATAGTTTCTCGATAAATAAGTATAAATTACTCGGAAATGGCTGCCGATTGAATGATTGGACATGAGAATGGCGTCAGTTGCCGTAACAACAGGAGTACCCCCGGGTAAGTCTCCATTTACACTACAATTCGACTTTAAATACCCGGGAGTGGAGATCAGTCACGCCACTCGTCCCTTATTCGACCCAGCCGTTCATTTGGGATAACTTTATTTACATATACATAAATTCTTAGTGAAGTTGACCCGGGATAGGGTTACCATGGGGGTAGGGATATAAACTGTTCCTTCACATAAACAGGTCCTCAGATAATTATAATGTAGCGGCTTGCTAAATGAGACTGACGATCACTCGGTATTCATTCCGGTGTGAGAATATGAATTGTGAGGCATTACTTGGTGTAAGGCCCGTTTTAAACGTCGCATTTCACATGTGCCGAATCTAATGCTTATGAGCTAAACGTATTCTTCTCGCTCGTTAGCATTATATTCGGCACATGTGAAATGCGACGTTTAAATCAGACCTAATCCACCCTGAGCGCAGTGTGTTGATTGGTATTAAAGGCACTTGAAGGAGCACCTGAAGGAGCATTTCGGTATGGAGGATAACGCAGCCGAGGCATATTTGAAGGTAAACTGATAATCCTATGTGTTCCATTATTGTTGCCGGTTCAAAAATCCTTTTGTATCGTAATTGTTGGTCCACAGTTCCTCGCGCACGGAATCTCAGTCTTTCATTCATTCATTCACTCACTCACTCATTCATCCATTCAATTTCATTCATTAATTCGTGCATTCATTCTGTCTGTCGGTCTGTGTGTCTGTAATTCTCTGCCACCTGTCTGTTTATCTCTGCCGGTTACCCTCACGTTTCTGTCTATCAGTCTGTCTCTGATGGCCTGGCTGGCTGACAGTCCGCTGTGTCACACCGTCGATCTGTCTCTGACAGTTTATATCTATTAAACAGCTGACTATCTGTCTTGCGGTCTCCGTTAATACAAATACCAGGAAACCTACATAGAGTGTTGGTTCCTTATTGTGATACATATAAAAGGTATAACGTAGATACTGTTCCCACAAAAAGAAGAATTGCATGTGCAACAAGTTATAGAACAGATTATAATATGATGACAGGCAGTACGAAGCTAATTATAATAAATATCTTGTTTACCAGTTAGACTAGAACAAAGAAATAGCGAACGAATCAAGAAAGACTGAAGAAAGAAAGGGACTGAAGAATTATTTTTCTCCTTTTCACTCCTCTTCTCCATTTGGAAAATTTTACCGCATTAAAGTTCTGATAAGAGATCGACACGGCTCGAGATCTATTTATAACTGCCCTTCCGGTATCTGCTTTCACCACCGCCCGCGAACTCAACCAATCCCAGGCGTTCGAATTAAATTGAAGCCCACTGATTGGTCGATATTTTTAGAACAGCCCTGAGGCCCTCCTCTTATCGTGAGACAGGAACTTTAACAACTGCGTTCACATCTTGATCCTCGAGAATCTCGCAAGTCAATATGGCGTCTCGAGTACGAGATTGTTGGCTTTCAAACTGATGTAGGGGCCGGGTATATTTCCTCTCCTGTTAGTATTTTTGTCATGCCTATTTCAATTTAATTATTTTCAGGAAAATAATGCGCAAGCACAGTTTTTCTTGATGCATGATTACGACAACAACAGCAGGTTGGACGGCCTGGAGCTGTTGCATTCCTTCAGCCACCACCAGCACTCGTCGGAGGAACAGGAAGGTACAAAAGTGAACTGTCACCGGCACTCACTTCATACAGCCTGGTTTCCATAAACTTTCGGTTGCCTTGATCATCAAACTGTTGCCGCCAGCTAATCTGCTTACGGTTTATATATGGTCATGGAAACCAGGCTTTTAAGCCTTAAAAGATCCTCGAATGTTTTCTGCAACTTCTCTTGCAAAGTTTAGATCCCAGCAGAGAGATTTCCAATACACGACAAGCTGTAGGGAGGGAGGAGGGATGCTGTACTTCAAAACATGGATTTTTTTCGTATATTTTGCATGGCTTGATTTTTGTTGACTTTTAGTATGTTTTAAAATATAGAGGCATCAAAGAAAAGCACTGTGAAAAGTAAAATTTTGTTGCAAGCATTTTCACCTCATGACAATAACTTTCTTGGACTGTATCAAAATGCAGCGGATCGGCGGATCACATATACTTCCAGGGTTGTACGCGTTCTTAAAAACCAACAAAAAAGTCCTTAAATTTTATTTCTGAAAATTTTAATTAATAAGTAAGTAATACTTAAAAGTACTCAAAAGTCCATGAATTTTCTAAAAATCTTCCCGAGTTCTTAAAGTTTCTTTTCCTGATGTCTGTCAAAGAAACTGGCATTTATTCCTTGACAAATGCAAATTTTTTGGAGAATTGGGTGCCATGGGTCCTTTAAAATAGCTTAATGATACCATGAAAAGATCATAAGAAGTCCTTAAAATTTACACTAAGATTACGGAAAGCTAAGAACCCTGACTTCATTCACGCACCCC
>JAOBYG010214304.1:0-10045 GCA_025403545.1 Epizoanthus stellaris
ATCACATTTCAGAGTATAATGACAAGACATTACAAGACAACACGTACATGTGCGCAGGCACTGCATTTTGGCGCCACAACCTCGCGACGCGCGCCATTTTCCCGCCATTTTACAGCCACCTCATTGGCTGAATTTACTGCTGAATTTAATGTATTGTAATGTCTTTGCTTTTAGTTATTCGACACTCATGCAAAACGCGCTGTGAATTTGTCGAAATCAACCTGAATATGTTTTTATTTATTTGATATCTATCAAAAAAATCAGGGTGTTAGGTTCTTAAAAAGGTTCTTGATCTTTTCAAGAAAATAGTGCGACTCATTTGTAGTAGTGCAATAATTTGTAATGTGGCATGGTTTTATCCTAATTAATGCCAAATATCACTTCACTTCAACACAGCCCTAAATTTCTCTAATCCCTTTCAGCCCCACACACACCAAGAAATATCACGCTGAAAGGGTTCTTTGTATCTAAAGGGAAACAAACTTCCAGATTTCAGCCTTAGGTTCAGAGGAAGCTATTCGGCGTACGCGGGTTTTCACTGTAAGTCAAATGACATCTCGACATACGGGAAAAACAAAATAAAGTTCTGACTAACTTAATAGTACAGCTGAACTTCTAATAGCGACTCCAATGGTTGTTGTTAAGTTTGCCGCGCGTGGGTGTGAGGCGGTGATGATAAGACAAAAACAATTAAGCAATTCGGTTTGATTCGATTTCAGTTGGTGCAGTGGAGCTACATATGGAGCCATTTAGCAGAACAACAGGGGACCTGGGTGGATTTGAAGATTATAGATTCTGTTGAATCATATTTTCTCGCCATACCGGCTCGTCAGGTAACTTTCAACCTGTTTTATGATTTATTCAGGTCAATAAATGTTTATAGTTGAATATATTCAAAGACGCACTTTCTCAGTGTATTTTAACCATGCACGTGAGGAACATTAGCTTATTACAAAACCTGAAAACATTTGAAACTTCAAAATATGGAACTCGGCAAATTCGTTATAGCCTTCGGGGATTTCCGCTGCGAAGGAAAAATAGGAAACAACTAACAGCGAAAAACGACTTTTCTAAACTTTGTTTCAAAAGTTTAAATATAAAAGATGTGTCATAAAACTAGAAAGTGAGCAGTTTTTTTAGCTTTGAGCGAAGCATAATTTTGACAATGTTTTGTTCATATCGACAAAGTCAAGGGAGCGGCTTGTCGCTTATTAGTTATTGAGTTACTCTGCCAACACTGTACATAACGGTTAACCTTCGATTAGCGGTCGAAGACGAAACAAATGAGTTGTGGAGGTTCATTGCCAAATTGCTGATGGGCTGTTTTATCACAAAGGCGAATAGGTACAAACAATGTTTTGGTTCCAGGTATGTCATTTCATTTCGGTCGAAAAAGCCAACAATTTTGATCAAGGACAAAATGTGGCTGTTGAAAAACCAACTTTTGTGGACATAGATGTCAAGAAAGCGTTTTTAAAATTAACTGATACTTCAAATCATGTCAGTGTGTTGCCCCATTATTACCGACAGATGTATTTTTTGGTTGCAAATTTTGTGCAAAAAACCAACTTTTGCCAGGACAAACCTAGACAAGGTTTTTGTCCAAAAAGCCAAGGATTGAAGACATACATCGGGCCATAAAATGAGGGGAACTTATATGCCCTTGTTTATCAATACGCGGTGTGCTTTGATGATCCACAACCATCTGGCTAGTAAATATAACACTAATGGAGTAATGGCACTGAAATGAGTTATGGAGATGGAGATTCATTGCCAAGTTGCTGACGGACTGTTTTATTGTGCTAATCCATAACCATACATGTCAGTAGTAACTCGGTAGTAAATAGAACCGACTATAAATAGTACTGAAATGAGTTATGGAGATAGAGGTTTCGTTGCCAAGTTGCTGAATGGTTGTTTTTAGAAGTACGTGATTTGACATGGAAATTACATTAAAAGTCATAATTGACTAATTATTAATGGCACGTGTCATAAGAAAACCCGTGTCCAACAGCTGTGAAAAGAGGCATTTTAAAAAATGACTTTCTTGATTCCAGTCTATTTTGTTATCGACCCATGTAAATTGTAAGTGACTCGGATAGTGACAGTGGATTTGTGGATTCTGGAATCCAGAAATACTGGAACCCAAAATTCCGAATCAAGAGGCTAAAACTGTCGCTAAAGTATAAATACAGGGGTCTCGTTTTTCAAATTTTTAATAAAAGAATTGTATAGATATTTTATTTTAATGCAAACACCTGCACCATTGGATAAATATATAAACAATGGCTATCCAAGAGAACGTCTTGCTTTATACACTGTAACAACCTTTTCCGAGTGAATTTTCAGTCATTACAAGTTGTAAGAAATAAGTTACACTGACAAGATTTAAAATGAATAGTTAACGAATTGATTATATAATAAGGACACTTTTATTGTGTATCTGATTCATGCAATGAATAAACCAGTAAAATGACCAATCAAATGAAAGATCTTTCAGTAAAACTTATATGCCATCCCGCTTTACACTACGCCAGCCTTCAGATATGTGGAATGGGGCCGTGGGGTGTAAGCATGCTCTGCTTGTAAATATGTTTTCGTTAAGAAAATGATATTTTCTCCTCTCTTTCCGGCTCTCTTTTCTTTACAGCACGTCGTGTATTTTTGTAGTCAGTTTGAGTGTTACAAACGTTTGCTTCGAAATGCTTCCAGTTCTGTCCCGTCAATATAAAATGGTCGATATGGTACGCTTATAGTGCAAATCCTGATGCACATTCAATGCACAGACACCAGTAGGCAGTATATAAAATACTGTCAGTTCAAAGACCTTTGTTTCATTTGTCGCACGTCCTGGCGCAAAGCAGGCAGAAATCCAGCTTCATTATTCATCGCCAATGCACTTTCTCAGAGATATTTGCAAAAATGATGCGAGTTTTACCAGTTGAATTATCATTTGTCGCAAAGCCCAGGTCCTGATACACTACTTGTCGTGATATTGGCATTTTGGTGTTTGGTGGAAGATGAGCTATTTAACAATTATTCTACGAACACGCGTTGGATATGAGGTGATAGATAGCCAAAGAGGCGCACAGCGCCGAGTTGGCTATAATCGTCTCATATCCAACAAGTGTGCGTGGAATAATTGTTTTATTAAATACTAAGGTAAACTTTACTTTTTCTCTTTTCCATTTTGTGTTAAAACAAGCGAAATGTAGTGTAAACAAAGCGCACTTTAGAGTTTATTTCCGTTTTCAGAAACAGCTGTTTTCCATATAAGGCATGATTGATGGTTACGAGCTGATAACCATCGGTTGTGGAACCAATCAAAATGTTGGAAATTCGATAACCAGAGGTTTGTATTTAATAATATGCATTATTAAATACCAACCACTGGATATTGGATTTCCAGCAATTTGATTGGTTCGCTACTTACTAGCTACTTTAATTACGAAAATTTTCGGACGGAAAAACTTTCGGACAAAATAAACGTCCGAAAAGTTTTCCGTCCGAACATTTTTTATTATACATATTTTATAGGTGATGCAATTTATTGAAATTTCTTTTGCAACAATCAAGCTTATGAAAACAGTCGCCGGTGTCACGCCAATGGGCAGAAGAACAAGTTTTCAAAGATAATTTCGAGGGAAGATTGAGTACTCAGTCGTGTTCAATAGGCATTATTAAGGAACTTTCACTTTGTTTAGTTCTGTTGTTCCTCTGAGTATGTCTTGTAGTTTGTTGTTTTCAAACTGAACTATCGAAACGACAATGTATTCGATAAATTCGATTATGTTTACTTGTTATATTGTATCAGGGTGAAACGTTCGAAATTTCAGGCAAAAAACGTCCGAAAGTTTTTCGTCCGAAGTTTATCGTACGACGTTTTTCCGTCCGAAAATTTTCGTAATTTTAAAAAGTATCAGTTCATATACCTTAGTTTGACCATATATGGAAAAAAAGGTTGTTTCTAAAACAATCTATCATCTCATATCCAACGCGTGTTCGTGGAATAATTGTTAATTAGACATAGGATATGGATAAACATGTGAATTCATTACGCCTAGCCGTTTGTTTTAATATATATCGACATAATTAAACCACCGAGTTGATGTACTGTTTGTGTGAATTTTCTTCCTCTTAACTTGCTGATAATTTTAAACTTTGTGAGTACAAGATACTGTTGTATTGTGGGACAGACGTGAAACTGAACAACATGTAAACAAACAAGCCGCAAATTCCTTTAAAAATGACAGTCAAATAAAACCTAGACGTAAGACGATGATCAATTGCAGTTCTGTCTGCCAAACAAATGAAATAAGTGTTTTGCAATTTGTTCGTTTCCTGAAGCACCTGTGACGTATTAAATTGGAACAAAGCAAAAAGTGGGCAGAATTCCACATTATTAAAATCAAATGAAAATTCTTGATATTAAGTACATTCTCGAATTTGTTTCCAGAAGCCGTGGGGAGGAATACCTAAGTCGCTTATGTCACTCCAGTATAAATATATGGTGAGTACACACTTCAATTCAAAGAGCAACTTCAGCTTGTTTATCACTTATATCCTTCCAACCGGACGTGAAGTGTACGTTTAATCCGTTATTAGTCAATTCCCATGGTATTATTACTTCGAAAACATAATCGTCACGACAGCACATTGGTCAGTTGAGTAAGTTATCGCATACTACCAGATTATTACGTATTAGTGAGTGATTTTCACTCTAAGGAAAGTCATGCAGAAACATGGGGCAAAACATGGAAGATAATTACACCACGCCAAAGGCGCGTGATTAATCTTGCACTGTCATAATTCGCGAATTTTTGGGATACTAAATGAAGGTGTGATAACGAATGTTCCATTTTGTACCAGTCAAGCATTCCAGAGTACAATCTTATGGTACAAAGATGGTTACATGACTGATAAGACTACATAATAGTTTAAAGGACTGACTGTTATTAAACACCAAGAGAACACGTTAAAATATACAGGCAAATCATTTTGTTGACGCAAACATGTTGACAGTGGCGCATGAGAAATATCCATCACGAAGACTGCAGTTTCATCCGAACTACTGGGAAAAACATTAGATTTTTAATAGATAAATTTTGTCAAATAATTA
Organism: Epizoanthus stellaris; assembly: GCA_025403545.1. Lineage (NCBI taxonomy): Eukaryota > Metazoa > Cnidaria > Anthozoa > Zoantharia > Epizoanthidae > Epizoanthus > Epizoanthus stellaris. The sequence goes on from JAOBYG010214304.1 coordinate 5,120, forward strand.
TACAGTTGTCTATGGTTTGTCAAATAGATCGTTTATAGTACATCTTTACTTTGGGATCTGGTTACGTCCAGAACTGCTTAGAAAAATATTGTGGTCGATTCGCATGATTACATTTTACTTATGTTTTCAAATCGCTAAAAGCTATCGAGCGAACAGACTGGAACAGTGCAGCAAACTCAGCTCACTGAGTCAATTTAGTTTACAAAACCAAATGACCAATAAGCAGTCTGTCAGGAAGCCGGCAGGTCAGTGCTTTGGCTTGAGGTAATCAAAGCTGAAACATCAATTTTACCCCCTGTGTTCACTCTATCAACAGATCATTACAACATCAGCATTCTTCACTTCATCACTCGGAGTGCGTTTGGTTTACACGGAACATAATCATAAATGAACACGAACTAAACGGGAGAAACGCGAGGGCTCTAGGGCACAGGTAAGTTCGGCTCTATTTCTAATCAAATTAATATTTAATCTGATCACGATATCTGCTGGGATTTTGTGCAAACCGATACGATTAAACTCTGTTCCTGAATCACGTAAGTTTTCAATGGGCAATTTATCCTAGAAGAGGACAAAATTCGAGAAAATCGTTTACTTGACGATTTGGACATTTCGTATGAGTTTGTTGTTATACAGAAACATAGTTTAGTGATAAGATTGCTTATATTGATGGAAGACTACACTTGGTAGCAGTTGCATATATCTTCATGAAAATACTCGGGGCGGCAAACTCTCAAACGCACACCGCATGCGATATTGCCGCTATACCTGCCTACTTATATATGAGTGATCGCACTCAGGTAATATCAAGATAGTTCACTAATAAGCCAATAACTTTTTGTCCCACTGAGTGACGCTTGAACAAGATTTAGAAGATGAAAAATAACTTTTAGTACGTCGTTTTATAGTTTATAGAACAAGCAAAAAGTTTTGAAAATAGATCTCAGTCTGGTGGCCTCGATATCATTCTAACAAAACTACTGGTTGTACCCCTCAGCGTCTTACTGCTGCCTTTCGGGGAGTTTCTATAAAAGTTGGTTATTCCGATGGAGCAACAAGAAACAGCAAGAAAGGACATGAACCTCCGTTTTATGTGTCCAGTGCAGCTTTGAATTGTCTTGAACAGGCTGCTTTCAACAGGCTACATGAAGAAGCCTGTCGAAAGTACCCTGTCGAATGTAGCCTGTCGGAACTGAGGCTGTCGGAAGTAGCCTGTCGAAGGTAGCCTGTCGAAGGTAGCCTGTCGACTACTTTCGAGAGGCTACTTTCAACAGCTTAGTTTCGACAGAGAAGCCACGTCTTTCCACTCTTCAATTTTTTTTCGTATACGTCAGTCGGTGAATGGTATATTAATTCTGCGAGTGTTTTAGTTTCTAGTAAGTCTTGTAAATACTTCCGTCCCGATAATAAAATAGGCTTAAGAGAACTACGACTTGTTTTCGCACGAGATTAGCAAATGTAAGTATAAAGTCTTCTTTACTCACATATCTTAAATTTAAAATTTTGTTACAGAAAACCGAAAAGCCGTTCAACCCATGCTCTTAACTAATCTCTTCTAACTACATGTATTTTAAAATTGATACCTAGAGCGAGTTTCGCACGAGTATCGAATAAACAAAAAAAGACATTACAATACGTTTTAAAAATTCAGCAGTACATTCAGCAAATGAGGTGGCTGTAAAATGGCGCGCGTCGCAAGGTTGTGGCGCCAAAATGCAGTTGCACGCGCGCACGTACGTGTTGTCTTGTAACATCTTGTCATTACTCTGAAGCGTGATTGGCTAAGAAACAATAGTGTTATTGCTTCCTTTCGTGATTCGCTAGAAGTAAATCGATGAGCCAATGGAATCACAAAGACATCACAAAAACAAGACATGACTTTTTCGATACTCATGCAAAATCCGCTCTATAAAGTCGTATATCAGTACCGGTTTATAGACTATGAATATGTTGCTCGTACGCCTTACTCTTGTAATCTCCATTTAACCTTTTTAACACTGTAAAATTGTCACTATTGTAAAGTAAATTGTAAAACTATTGCAGCGATGAATGATCAAATTCAAGAACTAAAAACAAAAATTGTTTGGGTATCATCAACAGATCAATAGGTAGGCTAAGGTAGAAAGTTAGAAGTTATGTTTAACTAAAAATTCCTGACAGAAATATATTAGAGTATATGCATGGGTCACGGCACGGGGTTGCTGGTGACTCTTCGAGTACTTTAGTTTGATTTTTCTAGAAACGCGTCTTAGTAATATAAAGCCCTTGAAGCTCGAAGGCGGATATACTTAAAGTTCCTAATTCCGATCAGATGTCTAACAAGGTCAAAATGTTCAAAACTGGTGTTTTAATATGGCTAATGATGTCTTAACTGAGATTCTGTCACGTTTACCTTTCAGCTAATACGCTGTAAAAAGCAGCTAGTATTAACAAACTCACGAATATATAGACCCGATTACTGTCAGATACTGGCGTGCTGGAAAGACTAAATCGATATATCGATATATACGTAGCACAGCTGCAATGTATAGTTAATATTCACAGCACGCTTTTTGGCTTTTACCCCGATCAGGTTTAATGGATTATCTCTCTGCCCGCGAAAGCGGTTTTCACGTAAGAACGTTTCTCCTTTTTAATAGGTCCACTCCTGTCCATTATCCACACAGATACGTTTTGAAAATGGAGCTTTAGGAAAACGTATCCGGGATCATTCTCATATGAAAATGCAGTTCAGTTATTTTTGTGTTGTCAAATATATTCCGTCCACACAAAAATGCGTTTTAAAAAAATCCACTCCAGATACATTTGGATGAAGTCGACATTGTATTTCGCGCACCTTTCAGGAAATTAACGCTCCATAACATTAACGCGCATTGTAAAAATTCACGTTAATATTTTTGAGCGTTAATGTTTTGGAGACATTTTTTCTATATGCATAACTTCTTTTCATTTTGCCCGTCCGCTCGCGATAATTTCATTATAATTTAGCGGAGCGTTAATTTCCTTTTTGCCGTAGCCCCAGCCCTGCAGTTAGAAGATCATGGCCGAATGAAATAATAAACAAGTGGCAGTGAATATATACTAAACAACCAATAAAAAGACCAGACACGTACATACAGACTATTAGTATTAGTATTAGACACAGACAATATCAAGCAGTAATCACTTTCTATGTTTTAGTCTTTTCTAGATTCAGTTTCTGTTTGAGGGTAATAAACATTTATTATTTTAAAAGATCTCGTCTCTTTTCACGATATCAGACATGGCTTTCGTATAGTGGACCCAGACTGACAAACTCTAAGTCTAAGTCTAACTAAATCCAAGATGTCTATAACAAGGTCAAGTTTCTGCCAACTGCAGATGTTATAGTTGTATTGTCTTTATAAAATAATTCATGTTCATTTTCTTCTTTTCCTTAAATGTTTTCAGAAAAATCACTGAGTATGCAGTTATACCGAATTGTGAAAACTTTCGTTCCGCTCTTATAAAAGTGCCTAACATTTACACCAGTGATAGAGCATGAACAGAAAAGACAGCTCTGTTTTAATGCACTTGTCGAAAGGTCTTAGTGCAAATAGGATCTCCAGAACACATTGAGAAATATAATATTCTATGGATGTAGCGCCAGGCCCGTCACGATACCCAGATGATTATAAACGTGAATAGATAGCATTCCTCATCTAGATCGACTCACGAACCACACAAACCTACTAAGTCGCCGCACGCACCCTTCTCGATACGCTGGGGACGACTATCAACAAATATTGTGCGAGTTTATCGTGAAGCGATTGCGTTTTTAAAATCGTCTGGCACGACAGAGCGCCGTTCTAGGTAAGTAAATTCACCGGTCCATCATTGCGGTCATTTATAATAGTATTTAGAAGAAGAGTGAAGAAAAAAATAGCCCACATTCACATTGCACAAGCTGCGTAACGTTTTACGAATTTAAGTCATAAATCTGTTGTTAAATACCGCTCACATTTTGGTTCCCAATTTCCTTTCCTTGTGATTGACTTTTAACTTTAGTCTTTACCTTTATTCAATTTAATATTGCAATCGATATCCCACACAAACAGTGGCTCTAACAGAGCAAAAACTTCTAACCATTTGGGACGTCAGCAGCCACTTACAACATCCATCTGCTGATGCACGGCATTCCACTCTCAGTTTATCACTAAATAATTGACGGGTGCTTTTTTCATCGTTTCTCGGTTACTGACTAAAATTAACCTATCACATCAGTTTCTCCGCAAATAGAAAATATCCCTGGTTTTACACAAGAAGAAAGATCAGTTTTTGAGTCAGAAGCAAATACCTTCGTAGGCCCTTAGTACTTTGAAAGTGTCCTGTTTTAAATTCTGACAAAAACCAGTTGACGCGTCTCCCGACCTTGTCATTATATCCGTATATCCTAGAGTAGCAAATTGTAACGAAAGTTAGTGAAAGGTGAAAAGCAGAGCAGATTTTATAAGGTTTTCGTACTGAAACCAAAACCCAACTTGTAGCAGTAAGTCAATGTAAATGGTCTGTCATTAACTGAAGAAGTTCGCAGGTGTCGACCCATTATTGATTTCCTGTATAGACAAAAAGCATTTTCGAAACTTTGTTATTTTCCTCCAAGGTCAAATAAGATATCGGACCGAATCACTGAATGACGGTTACTTACGTGTTTTGCTACTACGCGAAAGTGTAGCCGACATAATAAGTTAACACAGGGGCTTTTTCAAATGTGTGCAAATATCGATCCCGGATCCACCCTTTTATCTACTATATCCGTCTTCCGAATCGTATCATTTCACAGGACATTTGTACATAACCCACTCGTACCAACGTTCCCCGATAACAACAAGTACTACCCAGGGACGCCGGAGCCGGGGGGGACTGGGGGGTTTTAGCCCCCCCACTTTTTCCGAAAAAACAAAGACT
>JAOBYG010214415.1:0-17597 GCA_025403545.1 Epizoanthus stellaris
TTTATTATAGCATGTAATTTTATCAAATAATGTAATTGAACTTTCAACTTTTATTGTAAGAGCAACTTTTAACTTTTATTGTAAGAGCATTGAGACTTAGTATAATGCTCCAAATACGTTTTTTATTATTCATTTCTCTCTAAATCTATCTTTTACTCGTTTAACGTCCACATCCTACTATACTGGGAGTGCAATTTAAAAAGTTCGAAAGTTGAAGCTAAGAGATTGTGTTATTGTGCAAAAAAGTAAATGTTTAATCATTTATAAACAGGGTTCGAAGTTTCTGGAAAGTCCTGGAATTTTTATTTTTCCTTCAAAAGTCCTTGAAAGTCCTGGAATTTTACCTTGACTACTGGAAAACTCCTGGAAATCAAGTAAACCCAGACTGCGCGAAAGCCTTTTTTTTTCTTCTTTCAAAAATAAAATCGTTGGGAAATTAATTTTTGTGTGCCTGCTTTCACTTCAATCTACTCCACTTCAAAATATTTGTGGAAAACTCCTGGAAAATGTCTAAGAAGCTTCTGGAAAGTTCTGGAATTTTTATACAAGTGTACGAACCCTGTATAATAAATAAAGTTGTCAGTCTAATAGAAATTTCCTTGTTTTGACTTGTTTTTAAGTCTCCTTATTTTTGACTTTAGGTTATTATGCAGATGTCACTGGCTTAACCGACTGTAAAGTGTGTCCCAAAGGATATGAGTGTGTTTACAAGACTGTTAACCCTGCAATATGTCCTCGAGGTTACTATTGCCATATTGGTAATTATGTAACATTCAAGGGCCAGAAGCAGCCATGCCCACGTGGTACATTTGGAGCTAGGACTGGTCTTACACAGACGTCTGAATGCACAGACTGTTTGGCTGGGCATTATTGTCAAGGTGAAGCAAATGTGAATGTAACTGCAAAATGCCATGCTGGCTATTTCTGTATGACAAAAGCTTTCTCCCCCAAACCGTCACTCGATACTGGCTCAACTCCACCCAATTACGGCCCTTGTCCTGCTGGTGGTTATTACTGTGTGGAGGGTTCAGAAGACCCGCTCCCTTGCCAACCAGGGCGATATGCACCGGGTGGTCTTTCTAAGATAAATTCACCAAGTGGCTGTACGCTGTGTGCCACTGGATCTTACTGTGCCACAGGAAACCAATCAGTTGTCACTGCTCCTTGCAGTGCTGGCTACTTCTGTCTAGCGGGATCACCAGTTGCTGCACCAACAAATGCCACACATGGTGGAATCTGCCCTGCTGGCTTTATGTGTCCATTGGGATCTAAATGGCCTCAGCCATGTGTCCCTGGTAAATACAACAATGAATCTGGACAAGCAGTCTGTAAGGACTGCCCCACAGGTTTCTATTGCTCTGGTAACACAACCTCACCAGTGACGTGTCCAGCAGGTTATTACTGTCCTCAGAACACTATTACAGAATTTGCAAATGCTTGCAAGGCAGGATACTTCAACAACCTAACTGGAAGAGCAGACATCAGTGCTTGCCAACATTGCACCCCTGGATATTACTGTGACAGACCAGGTACGGTGATAGTAATTATACTGAGCAAACTGGGAATCAAGATTAAAGTACTTGTCTCATGATAAAAGGCTGAGACCAGGTCCGAGACAGCTCTTGTCCCACTTGTAACTGCCATTCCAGTGTCCGGTGCCTGGTTTCACCACCCCACATGAACTCAAATCCCAGACATTCCAATTAACTTGAAGCTCACTGATTGGTCGACATTTTTAGAACAGTCTTAAGTAGCCTAGGGCTGGGACGAACCTTCGAAGCTTCGCTTGTTCACCTTGCCTTCGAAAGTTTTTCTTGACCTTCAAAGCTTCGTTTTCATCATGAAATTATTGTATTTGTAAGAAAACACATTCTTTTCAAGTAAATATTTTGATACCTGGACAAGCTGTCCTGAACTGGCAGTTTTCTATGCAAAAAAATATCCCTTAACTTCGAAGTTTACGCAGAGAAGTTCACGTTAGATACGTGTTTGAAACTTTCTTGAAATAGTTGTGGTTTTACGTTGATCATTTGTGCCTTCTTTTGTTCTTCATGAGTTTCTGCTCCTTCGTGTCTGCGACCACATGAGAAATTCATTTTTTGACTGAAGCTTTCATTTATTACCATATATAGAAATGAAGGTTCGAAGGTGCGTTCGAAAAACTCAACGAACCTTTGAAGGATTTTTTTGGCCTTTGTCCCAGCCCTAGTCCTAAGTCCCTCCTCTTATCATGAGACAGGAGCTTTAAAGGGGAACTGTCACTTAGAAATGCTGGAATTTGTTATCACCTCATGTTTGTGAAGTATAGTCAAATGTCATCAAATTCGATGAAATAGTCTTAAAAGTTAAACAGCACAAGTGGTTTTGAACTAGAGTGCAGGATGGCACAGATGGAAGTGGATTACGAATCATCAAACTTGATTTTGAGCTAGAGTGCAGAATGGCACAGATGGAAGTGGATTACAAATAACTTGATTTCCATTCATGGTGTTCAGAAGTCAGTAGTACCATAATTATAGAATAGTGTGATTTTAGTCATTTAGTATTACATATAAGTCTTCGAGTTTTTCCTTTTATCACTTCCGGCAATGTCTTCTTTCTGTTTGAAGATATTATATTCCAATTAAAGCAATTTCTAGCCATGGAAATACGATAAAACGGCATTGACATTGCCCCTTTAAGGTTTAGGAAGGAAACATGGTACACTAAAAAATCAAAATAAATACAGGAAAGCATAATGTCCAGTTTCCCTTCTCTCTTCGTGTGATCCCAAAGTAACTGTTGGACGTTTGGTGTAGTGTACTTCCAAGCTTCACGATTAACCTTTCAGCAACACATATCTTCACCTAATAATTAGCTTGCCCTAGGAAGCACTTAATGGCCGTGGCAAAGTCATGGAATTTGAAAATTGGTTCCAAGCCTGGACATTCACCCACATGAAGAGTCGTTGAATTTCGGATATTTGCCCAATTTTGCATTATAACTTTTTAACTTTTTATTTTTTATGTAAATTTCAACTTTTAGTTGTTTCTAATATCTCAATGTCTTTAAGATATAGAAAAGTCTTTCATCTGTTTTTTTTAAGATTTTGAAGATTAAGTGATTGCCCTTGTTCAATTTTGGTAGTAAAGACAGGAAATATTTGAAGGGACAGTGTGACGGCCATTTGTCATATTTTCTTAAATATTACAAGAAATTCCTATAATTGGGATTTAATAGCTTCAAATAGGAAGACGACATCACCACAAGTGATAAAAAAGTAAAACAAATCTGGAAAAATCTGTCATACTCATAGTAAATGGCTCAAGTTTGATGATTTGTGATCCATTTCCATCTGTACCATCCTGCACTTTAGCTCAAAGTAACTTGTTCTGTTTTGCTTTATAGAATATTTTTATCGAATGAAGTTAAGTATCGGATGACATTAGACCATATGTTACATAAATGATGTGATGCAATTTTACAATACTTTTGCCTCGATAATGTCCCACTAATATTTAGGCACAAACAAACAGACCACAGTAGTGTTAATTTAAAGCTAGGATAACTGGATTTTGATCCATTGATTTTCTGTAAATGTGGCTAGATTGATTATACTCTCATCTAAATAAGCTATTAAGGTTTGATCATGAAGTGTGAATGTATTGGCAAACTAGTAGGTATTTGTGCCTTTGATCATACATTCATTATTGTTTATAGGCCTTGCTAAAGAAACAGGACTGTGCGACCCCGGCTACTACTGCCAGAATACGTCTGTCACTGCCACACCTAATTCACTTGATGTGGGTGGGGAGATGTGCAAGCGTGGTACTTTCTGTCCACGTGGCAGCCCAGAAGCTCTGATGTGCACGCCTGGACAGTACTGCGATACTGTAAAGCTTGCTGTTCCATCGGGTAACTGTTCAGCCGGGTATTACTGCAGTGGTGGTTCAAAATCACCCAAGCCCACAGACAAGATCACCGGTAATGTGTGTCCAATGGGTGCTTACTGTCCCCAAGCGAGTCAGAACTATACCTTATGTCCACCAGGAACATACAGTAATGCAACTCAAAATGAGGCCTTATCTAACTGCCTACCCTGCACCAAGGGCTGGTTCTGTAGTGGTTGGGGATACGTGAGGCCAACAGACCAGTGTAGTGCTGGCTTCTACTGCCCTGAAGGACAGATTGTTCCTAATCCAGCCAACTACAATTGTACCTTGGGCCATTACTGCCCTCGAGGATCCACTGCTCCTACACGGTGTGATGCAGGCTATTATCAGGACGAGATAGGGCAGTTCACTTGTAAGGTTAGTGATGTTCGTACTCGTTACTTTCACTTTGTATGTTGATGTTAGCATTTTGTAAATGCTTTGGAAAGAGCAAGTCAAAGCTAGTAACCAATGAAAATGTCGGCTTTGATACGAAAAAGAGTATTTGATCACATATCAATCACTGTGAACTGAGTTGGAAAAATGACATGTAGTGGGGTTTTGTGAAACTATAAGTTCGATGTGTTTGACTTGCGATCAAGCACTTTCTCGAGTGTTTGATAGAGATTATCTGAATGATTTCGTTTTGCATGAGAATTACTTCATCACATATCCAAAAACGTGATACTTCTGGTTTTCATTGTTTGCTAGATGAATTACTAATAACTTTGAGAATCTTGTGTCAAAAATTGAAGCACTGGCGAGTTTTTGAAACTTAATAATCAGAAAGGTTTGTGGAGCTGACAGTGTAATAGTTTTTAAACCATACAATGTGTGTAAGAATTTCAGTACTTTCAAAATTCACATCTGTGATGAATAGGAGTCCGAAATTGTGGCTGGTACCGATTTTGACTTTCTCGTTCTAATTCGGACATCAATAAAATACGATCATCAAATAGTTATTGACTGATGTCGTTGAAATCAACCAGTTAGTGGCTTTAAGTAGTAAGAACTGATAATGAACTGACAGTGAAACTGTTAGCTTGTGTTGTGTACAGTTTTTCTTTTATTAACACTTTCATTATTTGTATTAGGACTGCCCAGCTGGTTATTTCTGTGATAATCGTATGGCTCCTGTGGTGTTATATCAGAATAGTACCTGCCCTCCAGGGCATTACTGCCCCCTGCGAACCACTCACGCTTATGAATACAAGTGCCCAGTGGGAACGTACAGTAATAAGCTTGGGCTGAAGATTGACACCCAGTGTACCCCCTGTGATGGAGGGTTTTACTGTGATGAACTGGGCCAGACTGCTTCTACAAAGAAATGTGCACCAGGTAGGTGTGGAATACTAATTAAGGTGGCAGCATGGTGCAGTGAGTTTGTTGCTTGGACCTGGGGTCCCAAGTTCGAGTCTGGTCTCCATGCCGTACTGTGCCTGGGCCCAGTGGTCCTGAGTTAAAGCCCAGCTCTGGGCGCATTTGCACATGGCCAGCTGGCAAACAGCAATGCCTTGTGCCAGTTGGGAACTTTGACCCCTATAGTTTCAACTTGTAAAAGTTCTATGATTCCGTGGATCATCTGAAAACTATCCGATCAGCTAATCATACATCCATGTTAAACATGATATTTAATTGTTCGTTTCATCGTACGCTCTACAAAATTGCAATAATAAAATGTCAAATCTATCCCTTGTAGAAGTCTTGCTGCTGATTTGTCATGCATGGGTTTAAATCAGCTCATTTACAAAGTGAGAAATGTCAGAGACGTTGAGAAATCAGTACCTTATTCTATTGAGTGCAGTTTATATTCTGATTTGGGAAAGTAATAATAAGAAGGTATAAAAATCAAAGGTATGCTCATTGAGATTAGCGTCGATAATTGTAGCATTTACAAGTGGAACGAATGTGTATGATTCTGTATGTTTGTTTCAAGTACAACATAGCAAACTTTGACCCTCCACAGTTGTTTCCAATCCAAACTGATTTATTTCTGGAACGTTCTTCAAAATGCTGAAGAATCTAAAAAATGTAAGGACGAAAAATTGTTACATAAAGATAAAGAAAGCAATCAACGAAGAGATTGTAAATGAGTTGGAATAAATCCTGAAAATAAGATGCAAGAGGTTTCACGAAAATGAAACTCATGAAACTCATGTGTCATTTTACAATCTCTTACTTTATTGTTAAAATCCATTTGTGACTTAGAATTAGGAAATCATCTTTGTTTCATATCAGGAAAATCGTTTACTTTCAAAGTGAGATGTATTTCAAAATACCGTAAGTAAATTAAATGCATGTTGCTTTACAGTCTTTGCACTGAGTTTTTTTGTTCTACGAGTTAGCTATTGACTTCCTATGTTTATTTATCAAACGTCAAAGGTCTCCTACCAATAGTTTCCCTTGGAAAATACCTTTGTTACTGTGTTTAAAGATTAATATTCAAAATGCACTCTTATGAATAGAATGGAACATATTGTTTGGGACATATTGTCAGATAGGTACTATAATATAGAGAACGTACACTTCTAGAGCCTTATGATATTGTTAAGCAACAGACAACCATGTAATTATAGTTGTTGTACTTTCCAATATTAGGTTATTATTGTCGAGCTGGTGCAACTGTCTCTACACCCGAGTATCGCTTTGCCAATACTACTCTCTGCCCTCCTGGCACATTTAATTACTCTGATGCTGGCCCCTGTCCAGAAGGGTCCTACTGTCCTTTGAGAACAGCCGAACCTCGCAAGTGTGAGCCCGGAACATTCAGCAACAAGACTAAGCGTTCTTCAATTGAACAGTGTGAAAATTGTACCGCTGGGTGGTACTGTGGGGATTATAACCTCACTAAACCATCAGCTCTGTGTCGTGAGGGCTACTACTGCCCAAGTGGTGCGTCAAAGGCTGACTGGATTCCATGCCCAACTGGTGCTTATTGCATCCAAGGCAGTTATGAGTATGCGCTTTGTCCCAGTGGAACATTCAGGAATATTACTATGGGGAAGTCCGTCAATGAGTGCTTCAACTGTACTGCTGGATATTACTGTCAGGGGGTGGGACTGTCTGAACCAACAGGTCCTTGTGGTCCAGGGTAAGTATATTTTTGTTTAACGTCACATTCTGACATGGTAACAGAAAGTAGCAAAATCTAATAAAAAGTTTACTGTATGATACTGAGGCTATGTTCAAACTACGCAGACTGTGTACGCATCAGATGTATCGCTGAAATTAACTGGAATCTTTATGTCTATAGATGTGATTATTATTCTTATCATTTACCAAAGACATTACAATACAAGAAATAGAGATCTGCATTGACTACCACTAGCTAAAACAACCAAGTTCTAGGGTTCCTTGAGAATCAATAGTGTACAAACGTGGAATGCTCTTTCACACTCTATTAGATCTATTAGCAGTTTCAGTGTGTACAAAGACGACATAACACATCATTTTAAGTGCTAACTACCAACTTTAGTGACTCATATATATTTACTATCTAGATCTGTTGTCAACATATTTGTTATAAGCTTCATTGTGAATGTAATATATGTATATATGTATGTATCTAACTAACTATAGTAAAGTCCCAAAAGTAGCGACCTCCCGAAAGTAACAACCCCCCGAAAGTAGTGTAATTTTTCAGAGGCCACTATGGATTTCCCTATAGATTTCACTATGGATTTTCCCCCCGAAAATAGTGACCCCCAAAAGTAGCCCAAGGACTGCTAGATTCCAAAGTAATGAGGGTGGCTACTTTCGGAACTTTATTGTATTGATATTATTGTTTTTCTTGTTATTATATTAATTTGATACAGGACTATTTAAACCAACACTGCTGAATTGGAAATTCCTGTTTAAATATTGAACAATAAATAATGAGTAAATAAATAAACAAAGACAGATTATGACTGTACTGGTTTACATGCAGTTACTACTGCCCACCTCGAATGAGTGAGAAGTACCCCATTGGCTATCACTGTCCAATTGGTAATTACTGTCCCGGTGGTGTCCCGGAGCCAATCCCGTGCCAGAGCAATAGTCAGGTGAACACCACACATGCTGTGAAGTGTAATCCTTGTCCTGCCGGCCACTACTGTGTCGTCCAAGGAATCCCAATCATCTGTGAGCAGGGCCACTACTGTCCCGCTGGAACCGGCCGTGACCTGAAGCCGTGCCCCAAGGTGAGTGCCCGGACATTGATAAACTACAAAGGATACTCATCTGTTAGACTTGTCACTGGTACTAAGAGATCTGAGCACATTACTCCTTTTCTTTACAAACTTCGTTGGCTACCTGTAAGGCAACACATTCACTTCAAGATCATACTCTTCTTTTATAAATATCTCGATAATATGGCCCACAATATCTATAAAATCTCCTTGAATTTAAGACCAATGCCAGATCTCTGCGCTCAATCAACTCATCTGTCATCAAAATCCCTAGATCATCTACAAAAATATATGGTGATAGAGCATTCAGTGTTGGTGGTCCAGAACTTTGGAATAGTCTCCCGCACTCTCTGAAAACTTCACCTCACCTTCATTGAATCAATTTAAGTCGAATCTTAAAATATACCTCTTAAAACAATATTTTAATTGATGAACTATAGATTTATTGTCATATTAACAGCAACTCGTAATGATATAGTTTTGTATGTTGTTAAATCTGCATTATCTTCATATAGTTGTAAACGCATATATACCTTAGTATTATGTGCATATACTAAGAAGTGTTGATTATTATTAAGGGAACATATGGCGATCAGAAAGGGCTTTACAAGGTAGAGCAGTGCAAAGTGTGTGATGCAGGAAGGTATTGTGGTCTGGAACATGCAACAAATACTTCTGGCCCTTGCAAAGCTGGTCATTGGTGTGCTTATGGAGTCGATAGAGCCAACCCTATCGGAGACAATGCCACTGTTTCTGTAGCAGCAAATGGATCATGTCCACATTATGATGGGCAAGAAACTGGTTATGGTGGAATCTGTCCCATTGGTTATTACTGCCCCACGGGCTCGTCATCCCCCAGACCTTGTCCACCAGGGACATACGGCCCACTGCCGAAGCTAGCTTTATGCTGGCCGTGCATGCAAGGGTATTACTGTCCTGGCAATAACTCTGAGTATGAGAGCAGGCCATGCCCACAGGGGTACTACTGTCCAAATGGTACCAAGGAGCCTAACCAGTTTCCATGTGATCATGGTACATACAATAGTAAGATGATGCGTACTAACGAGACTGACTGCTTGCCGTGCAAACCTGGCATGTATTGCCCTCGTAGAGGTGAGATTACTGTCAAATAATGCAAACTTAAAAGTACTGTTAAACCAAGTTTGCAACTAGGAAGTATACATTTAGTGTCTTCAGTTGCCTCTTCAGTATGAAGCTGCTCTCGGCCAGTTCTCTATGAGTCTGAGATAGTCAGACAGTTTCACGGTTTGAAAAGTCGTTGAGTCTCTACCCTGTCTACCTTCAAACAAAAAGTTACCTCGATCAAACACCACAATTCAGTCTATTTTGTCTAAGTTTTTTCTTTTTCTTTTTGTTTTGTTTTTGTTTTGTTTTCATTTTGTGCTTTTAAACCACCGATAAACTTCAAGTATGAAGGGTACATTGCATTTGGTAAATAAGTGTCAGCTTCCACAGCAAGTAGGAACATCTAGAGGCCCTGTTACACACTGGTATGTGGCGTTGCAAGACAAGTTGCACAAAAACATTGCACCGTGTAACTTCTTGCAATGGCCGTATCATTTCGAGATAAGTCTACTTGTCGCGCGATGATGTAGCCATTGCAGAGGGCTTTACATGATGTAATGATTAATACAACTTGTCTCGCAATGGCATCGCGAGACAAGTTGGATGAAAAATTATCTGTATAACATGGAAGGATGACTACGTGGTGATGTTACTAAACTGTGTTCGTAATTTCTATTTACCAGGAATGGTCATTCCCAATGAAACCTGTGCAGCTGGTTACTTCTGCAGACGATATGCCAAGATTGGGGCACCAAACCAGGCCGAGGACGCTAATATTTGCCCTATTGGACATTATTGCCCCCAGGGCACAGGCGAACCTAACAAGTGTCCGAAGGGAACATACGGCAATGACACAGGTAAGAACTGTGAGCCGGAATAAGGCATACGGCATAAAGAATAATCTGAATTGTATTTCATTAGGGATGTTGCTAAATAACGTTTATTTATTCATATCAGAGAGAATTTATAAGAGCATGTAAATAATGGTCATTTTCTACAGCTATATCCTCATATCTAGTTTGAAATTAACCCAGTTAATTTCAATTTATTACAGTTTGGCAATTCATAACACGGTGCTGAAAAGCCACTAAGGGGAATCACCATTAAATAAGTTATTTTCTACAGCTATATCCTCATATCTCTTGAGATAATTTTATTTCAATTAACAAAAACATTGTAGCCACTACCATCGTTGTATATAAGATTATACACCTGTTATTAAACAAACACGAAGAAACTCAGTGCTTCTCCTAAAACTTAGATTTATGTGGAGAATATCTCGAACAAGTGAAGAGGGTGTTACAACACCTATCCAAATGCCTCAAAGTTCGCTTAAGAAGTCCGTTCAACATAGATTATCTTCTCTTGCCTGTGTTTGATATATTACGTCAGTTATATGAGAGATATATGTAGAAAATACTTAGTTTCTTATCTGATTGTCTAGAAATTAGCTGAAGAATGATCAGTGTTAGTTATTGTCCGTGTACATGTATATTACCCAAGTCCGTCTAACATAGTAATAGTAATCCTTTCGTAAATTTCAGCTATACTATGCCGTTTCATTCGAAATCATTTTCTATACCGTTTTGCAGGCTATATGAGTGTTGATGAATGCATCAACTGTACTGCTGGTTTTCACTGCTCTTCCACTGGGCTGAATAAGCCTGCTGGACCATGTGCACCAGGATATTACTGTCCACCGAGGTCGTCAAGTGATCAAGAAGTGCCTTGTCCTCCCGGGACTTACTGCCCTGGCCAGAACGTGATTCCAGATCTTTGTTCTGAGGGTACTTTCCAATCCAACCCAACACGTGCCAATTCAACAGATTGTAGGAAGTGCCCAGCAGGTAAGGTGGTCCTTTTGCCGATTGAACGTTTTAACCGTACAGGGTACTAAGAGTTCAGAACCTCACACCAACTCTGAACAAACAAACAATGCCCTACCCAATTTTCCTATTCCCTACGGGAATAACCTAATGTACTTAAACTTCGACGTTCTTTTATCCCTGATGATGGCTTTTTAACCGAAAGTGTTGGGACATTTTATCAACCCTTTTTTAGCCTTGCATAGTTTTATATAATTATTATCATAACCATCAGTATTTTTTGTTGCAGGTTACTACTGTGCAACTAAAGGATTGGGTAATTTCACTGGTCCTTGCAAGGCAGGTTATTTCTGCCCAGAAGGTTCGATCAAAGAAGATCCCCAGGATTGCCCCATTGGATTCCAATGCCCACAGGGGAGTGCGAAACCCAAACCTTGTATCGCTGGCTACTTCACAAATGTTTCAAAAGCTGGTAGTTGTCAACCTTGTCCACAGGGTTATTACTGTCTACCACTTGAGCTGGGGAAGAATCAGTCGAAGGCGTACTACATTTGTCCAAGAGGGTTCTACTGTCCTGGGAGCATTGGCATGGACTGGAAGCCTTGCCCTGCTGGTACATACAGTGACAGGCTTGGACTGTATGCTGAGAAGCAATGCCAGGACTGTGATCCAGGAAAGTTCTGTAATGGCAGGAACCTCACTGCACCAACAGATTCATGTTCACCAGGATATTTCTGTACATCAGGTGAGTATGAAAAAGGAATAAGAATATTACAGCACGTAAAGGTCCTGGAAGAATGCAAGCACTCCGCAACCAATTACTATAACAAGAACTAAAGGCCGTATAGTATCACTATGCTACTCATGCAAGTAATATGTGGAGAATATACCACTTCGAATGGAACTCAGTTCATGTATGATACATGAGGCTTTAGCCGAGTGAAATATGAAGAAATTCGAGTTCATTAGACATTGAACAAGTTCGCACATTTACCGACAAAGCACAAGCAAGAGTTCTTCAACATCATATTCCTTTGCTGTAAGATACTGAAACAAGACAACCACACACAACACACAAGTTGAATCGAACTCGGTGCAGTGCTATGTGGCTCTCGTGCAGAGCAGGGAAAACCGAATTTCATTCATAAATGCTGTCAAGTGCTGAACTCAGGTGAAGCAAAGTGAAAGCAATTAATTTGTTGAGGAAGTGGAGCCATTCATGACGCAGCTCGTGTCTTACAACTGTTGTCGTGTTATAAAAGTATATCGCGTGGCTTTTCAGTGCATTATTCCTGCAGAATGTATTGCTTGGTGCGTAGTTTAAGGTGTCTACCGATGTTACAGTTACCACTCCAATTTCCAGTTGTTTAAAATTTGATAAACATTGAGTAATTAGAAATATTGATAAGCATCAGTAGAAACTGATAAAAAAAATTCAACGACAGGCTAGCACTTAAAGTTTCAGCTAAAATGTTTCACCGCCATTGTGAAAAATACAGCTTGTCGATTTTTAGTTTATTAATCCCAGTATAATATTGACTTGGGTTTTGTTTAGTTTGTCGATTCTCAACTAATTTATCAATTATCATCAACTATTTTTGACTTTGTCAGCTGTTGATTCCTAGCTTTGTTAGAAATTCATAGTCTATTAAAACTTACTTTATCTTACCTCATGATTTCAGGTGTTGCTGTATCAAAGCCATTTATCAATTCATACAATGTAACCAATGGCACATGCCCAAACCCGACATTCCTTGGTCAGTACACTGGTATTGGTGACATCTGCCCCCCAGGAAGCTTCTGTCCTGGAGGAACTGACCGGCCAAAGAATTGCCCTGCAGGTACATATTACAACGGTACAGGTGCTAGCAAGTGTACCCTTTGTCCTGCTGGGTACTACTGCCTGGAAAATGCGGTCACCTACATCAATAGTGAGTGCCCAAGTGGTTATTACTGTCCAGGCAATACAACCACTCCAAAGGAAAATCCGTGTCAGCCTGGTACTTTTAACAATTTAACTGGTCAGCATACGGAGCTCTCTTGTGTTGCGTGTACAAAGGGATGGTATTGTCAGGGTTCAGGTCTCTCCAAACCGACTGATCTCTGTAGCCCAGGATGGTACTGCAATGGTAGCGCAACCACTAGTCAGACCACAACACACGGTGGACAGTGCCAAGCTGGTTACTACTGTCCACAGGGAGCCTATAGACCTTTGCCTTGTGATGCCGGTAAATTCTGCAATGCCAATGGCCTGGACAAGCCAACTGGAAACTGTACTGCTGGATATTATTGTAAACTCGGCGCTTCGACATCAACACCTACGGACAAAGTCACTGGAGATGAATGTCCTGTTGGTAATTACTGCCCAGAAGGTTCCTACACCCCAACTGCTTGTATCCCAGGTACATACCTAGACAGTAAGCGTTCTGTCAACTCTAGTGCCTGTAAGCCCTGCACTGCTGGTTGGTACTGTAATGCCAGTGGACTTGCGACACCTGAAGGCAAGTGTGCTGCAGGATACTACTGTCCTGGTGGACAGTCGTCAAGGACACCTGTTGGTAAGGAGTGTCCACAGGGTCACTACTGTCCCGAAGGTATCGACAAAGCATTGCCTTGTAAATCAGGAGAGTACCAGGATATGACCACCAAGGATTACTGTAAACAGTGCCCAGAGCGATACTACTGCAATGCCACCAATGCTGGAGTGCCATTCTATACAGCGTACCCATGTCCTGCCGGCTATTACTGCCCTAATGGGACCACATTTGCTGAGCAGTACCCATGTGACTATGGAACGTTCAGTAATGTTTCAGGTCGGGCCAGTCAGAGCGAGTGTAGCCAGTGTCTAGGAGGATACTACTGTGGTGAAAGAGGTCTGACATATCCAAAAACTCTGTGCAGCGATGGTTTCTACTGCAGAAAAGGTTAGGAAAGAAATTTCGTAACACAATATAACCCAACACCAGAATCCATAAGTTGTAAATAGCATTTCTTGTCATTGAAACAAATTAAGACACTTTTACTGATCCAGTCCCAGTCGCGCGTGCATACGCAATTTTGACGTCATTTGGGCATCTGTACTAAAATAGATCGCGGTTTTTGGCGAATCATAATGCGTGTTTATATATCTTCTTTTTTGTATAATTCCATTTTTACAACATGTCGTGATATTGTCGCTTTCTGATTGGTTGAAAGCCATCGTCTATAAGACAAATACCACGATTTACGTGAACCACTGCACATGCTCGTAAACAGCCGGTAAGTTTGACTATTTCTGAGTTGACTCGGCTGGCACCTCGTGAATCCACAACATTTTGACCATTCGATGACGAAAAACGTGGTCTATAAGAGTACATACCACGAAAACCTATCGTAAATTTGTTAAGTTCATACTGACACAGATACAGATACGAAAATTAACTGTATTTTGTTATACGAATATAAATATTTACTTGTTCACATAAAGTACTCTTATAAAATCTTAAAAGTTTAATATTTAAATATAGTTTTCTTCTTTTTTCAAATATTTTACTTTCAGTTTCTAGTACATACAAACATATTATTTTATTAAATGCTCCCCCTTTCAGCAATCAGTTACATTTCGTCTATTTTATTGTCTTGTTTTAACAGTGTTTCTGTAGTGATAAGTATATGCAGAATTGTGTTTATTATTTTGTGCAGCAGGGGAACAAGGGGATGGGAGACCAGGAGAAAAGGGGGCAAGAGGCGAGAGACTAAGGGCAGGAGCGGGATCTTCAAGAAAATTTATTGAAAATGTAAATTTTTTTAATTGCTTTTAACCCACTCTGAGGTGGACGGAGAGCCTTAGTTAACAGGTTTCTCAACCCAATTGAGAAAGGTCTCCGAGGGCCTACGGTTTAACGTCCTAATCTGAGAATACGTGAAGGTCTAACCGTTTGCATATGTTAGAGCAAAGGCAGCACCTTCTCCTCGATTATTTTAAGACCCTGAGTGTTGGTTTGGCTGGGAGTCGAACCCACAACCACCGCATTCAAGAGCGGTGCTCTTGCCACTGAGCCAACCAGTGTGCGGGTAAAGAAGGAGAAGAAGAATACGAAGAAGGTGGGAATGGAGAATAATAATAAAACAAGTTCACTTCCGGCAAAATGGATGTTCAGTTCCGGTTATATGGGGCAGGATGTGGAAGAGGAGGTGTGGAAGAGAAGGCCCGGGCAGAAAGTTCGGAACTCCTGCCCCCGGCCCTCACACAACAGAAGTAAAAGTAAAGTTTGCTCCAATCAAGGATTGAAGAAGCCAATATGGCTTTGCCAGATCCGGCGCTTAACTCCGGTTTCTGTAGCATGAAGCGACTGAGAGTATTACTCTACTCCCCCCTGGATGGGATGCTAGTCCATCGCAGGGGTACCCCCAGCATTTTGTCAAGTTTTCGCCCAACAGTTTGCAAGGTACCCATTTATACACCCGGGTGGAGAGGAGCACTGTGAGAGTAAATATCTTACCCAAGGACATTACGCAGTGACAGTAGCCAGGATCGAACCCTCAACTTTTGGGTCGCAAGTCCAACACACTAACCACTAGGCCACCATGTCTCCCACTTCACACAACAGAAGCATAACAAATAAAATGAATATAATTATGTCACACCAACACACTATAAGATATATTTGAAAAACTGTCAGCATTACAGACACTGTTTTTGTAGAGAACCAAAATAAATTGTTGTTAAGAATGTGTTATTTTCAAAGGATACGTGGGACTTTCCATGCATTTTACGATATTGCAAGGACAAGTGGAGCTCGGGGTCTGTGGAGGGGCTGGGTTCCCAATGTACAGAGAGCTGCTCTTGTCAACGTGGGAGGTATGTATAAACAATCAAGTCTAAAGGTCAGCAAACGCGAGACCACACATCACTGCAATATGTTCCCACAACAGAAAATAGTGTTGTGTTCACACGATAGGTGATGTTGTTTGTGCACAGATAACATTTCCTGCCAAAACGACATCACTGCACGTGCGTTGTTTTGTCTTGTCACCAACAAAAGGGATTACAACAACTATGTTGACCTGTGCCTTGTTGTCGTGTCTTGGATTCTGCTAGGAAACGTATTTTGCTTGTTTTAATTAGTTGCTTTGAATGACATCAGTCAATAAAATATTTTGTGATAGCACTGTACCAATGCCAGAAATAGAAAGAGTAAACCAAAGTTGATAACGAGTGAAAATTTTGAAATAGTATCTGGTTAATTTAACATGACGGGCCGACAGCCCCACAAACTCTTGTTAATTTCTTCGATTTACAAGATTTGAAAAATTAACTGTGCTTCAATTTTTAAGATAAGCATCTCAATCAAATTTTCGTTGGTTACCAACTTTGACCTGCTCTTTCCATTTCTGGCGTTTATGAAGTGGTGACTTGTCATCCGGAGCCAATGATGTATCGGATGTGACGTCTATTGAAATTAACCAATTATTATGTTGGATAATGAGTGTGAAAGGATTTGTGGGTAAACCAATCAAGTATTGTAATTGATTAATTCGGTGTTGTCACTGCTGCACAGTATATTACAATGTGCGGCTATAACCAAGGCCTTTAGGTAACATGGCAAAACATTTTTATTCTATAGATATGACAACGTACGACACGTCGAAACAATTCATTCTCCGTCATACCAGACTTCAGGACACCTGGATCGTACACACAATGGCAAGGTCAGTATCAGACAATAGTCAGTAGAGCTATAATCACAGGGAAGCTAGAAATGGACAGTAACGGACAAATGACTCGCAATGGGTTCATTTGTAATTGCTAGCAGGAACTAAGTTTAAAGTCATTTTAGGTTAAGCTATATAACTATAGGTTTTTTCAAACAAACGGAAATTGCTAACAGGAAATAACTAAACTATAACTATAGTTTTTTAAACATTAGGACGCAATGGGCAACTCGTGGATCACAGAGAAGCTAGAGATGGGCAGTATCGGACCAGTCACTCTCAATGGATTCATTTGCAATTAGTAACAGGGAATAAGTTTAAAGTCATTTTGGGTTAAACTATAACTATAGTGTTTTTTAAACATTAGGACTCAGTTGGTAACTCGTGGATCACAAAGAATAGTCATGACAAGCACTCGTAGTGGGTTCGTTTGCTAATAGGAAATTACTTTTAAAAGGTTACACAGAGTTTTTTCAAACAGAGGGACCCAGTTTGGAACTTTTGTTGCTGATAAAAAAAGTGCCTTTAGTTATTTTAGATGTAGTAACCTTATAGTTTTATTTAATAAAAAGTTGAAGGTTTCTTCATTTGATTCTTGCCAAATTACACTATTTACTATTGATACCAACAGTGTCTACACTAAAGAGTCAGTAAAGTTATAATCACAGAGAAGCTAGAAATGGACAGTATCAGACAAGTCACTCTTTAATAATGGGTTCATTTGCAATTGCTAACATGAATCAAGTTTAAAGTCATTTTAGATTAAGCTATATCTGTAGTTGTTTTTCAAACATTAGGATTCGATGGGTAACTCGTGAATCACAAAGATTAGTCACGACAGGCACTGTTAGTGGGTTCGATTGCTAATAGGAAATGACTTTTGAAAGGGTACATAAAGCTCTTTCAAACAT
>JAOBYG010214416.1:0-10043 GCA_025403545.1 Epizoanthus stellaris
GATTTGAAGGTACGGAAAGTTCTCAATTTATTTCGCTGTTGGGAGTTATTTCTCTTGTCATTAAATAAGCTTGAAAGCCATTCCTGTCTTTCAATATCTCTGCCTCTTTCAATAAAGTTTTGGGATACCCCCGATGTAATGACCCCTGATACTTGAGCAACGTCGAAGGCGTGAACAAAGCGTGACCTTCTCGTGGGCGTACGCAAACTTAATGCTAGCCCTCCCCCCTCCATCAACGACACACACGCACGTGCATACATCGACATCACTTGTTTCCATCCGCCAAACTGACGTCCACAGACAAGTTTACAACAATGATGGGAGTTTCAGTGGTCTATGTTGGAATGTGAAATTCGCGCAGAGATTCTGTTTCAACTCCACGAGAACGAAAGGTAAGTGGAGATCCAAGTGTGATACCGAAGCACAGAAAAACTTATCACATCCCCCGACACCGTTTCTAGATTCTCCTCCTTAACTTCCTAAACCAACTTTCCAGCAGTAAATGTTTACTCCTAACGATTTTCACTCCATACCTTTATTTTTAAACTTCTACTTTAATTACTAAAATGTTCGGACGGATAAACTTCGGACGATAAACTTCGGAAGAAAAACTTTCGGACGTTTTTTGACACATTTCGGACGTTTTTTTGCATGCCTGAAATTTCGGACGTTTCACTCTGATACATATAGCAAGTAAACATCATCAAATTTATTGAATACATTGTCGTTTAAACAGTTCAGTTTGAAAACAACAAACTACAGGACATACTGAGAGGAAAAACAGAACTATAAAGCAAAGTGAAAGTTCCTTAATAATGGCTATTAAACATGACTGAGAATTTAATTTTCCCTCAAAATTATTTGTCAATGAGGAAGACGATAATAGTGACCATTAAATGTCTTTGAAAACTTGTTCTTCTGCCCATTGGCGTGACACCGGCGACTGTTTTCATAAGCTTGATTGTTGCAAAATGCTTGAAATTGCAATAAATTGCATCACCTATAAAATATGTATAATCAAAAATGTTCGGACGGTAAAATATTCGGACTGCAATTTTGTTCGGACGGAAACATTTTCGGACGTCTTTTTTTGTCCGAAAGTTTTTCCGTCCGAAAATTTTCGTAATTAAAGTAACAGCATTTCCGGCATTTCTATTTTGTATCCACATTCTCAGGACTGCACATGTTTTATTGCTCAACTTCTCAACACTTCCTCTGAAAAGGGCAGTGACATAAATAACCATTGTGCAAATCTCCTTTATTAGAAAGTAAGAGGACCCAGTGTTTACAATCCGTCCTAACCTGCAATCAGGCCTCCTTGGGGGAAGGTGGGGACTTAAAGGGAAAAGATGAGGGAGATAGGAAAAAGGTCTGGTGTAAAACGGATCAAATGTCATTTCGCCTACTGACCTCACTTGTCACCTTTTGCACATGACTTTTTCCTAGGTAACCAATGCAAAATGCCTTCTTCAAGAGGTATGATTAAATTAACCAACCAAATTGATGTCCAAAATCTGGACGAAAGGCAGGAGGTTTGACATATTTTGTATCAAACCTTCTTTACCCTCCCCCCTCCCCCGGCCTGATAACAGGTCACACTGGTCCATAATCCGGTACTCTTACACATATTAGCTATATAAAACTTCTTATAATTGTCCTTCAACGGTTTCTGATTTGCACAAGAAAAAAATTGTGCTTGGTACTTTATTGCTAAACAATTTAAGAACCAGTGAGAAGGCATGACCCATTTGTTTATTATTTGAGAACAAGGAAGGCCCAGGGTTCGTACGGGTCCTGGTCCAATAGTGTACGAACCCTGAAGGCCAGTCTACTGTAATCCTATACTTGGGCTTGGTAAAGTGCCAGTCTATTGCTATACACGTTTTTCATATTTAATATCTAGCTTCTCTTTTTACTTATTTTAATGGATCTGGGCCCGCTTCCTCAAAAGCTGATTAGCTCTGATTAAAAGTAACCAAGGATTGGGCTCTGAGCCTCTGATGAACATGGATCACTCACCCAATTGACCAATCCATGATTTGCTATCTAAGGCAGATTTAAAACACTACTCTGCTTGTGTGGAACCAGCCCCAAACTAATACAAGCAATATGTATTTCTGCAATACCAAAATCCTTTTTATTTTGTCAAATATCATGTCCCACAGATCATCAAATCTACTTGCTGCATAACCAGGTTTCAAATCATGTGGGGGACTGTACTATTCTAATATTTCAGGCCAAATAAGGGGGTTCACACCCTTCACTGAACACCAAATGGAAGTATTTTCATGGGCTTTCAAAACAAAATCTAAAAAAATGCTAGACTGAAACTTTTATAAGCAAAACGTACAAATGGCATGGAGAAGAAGAATATGAAATGGAGCATACTCAGTCTGTTTGGCAGAGGTCCACCGGCCTCCATGGGAAATTTTGTATTTTGAAATGTCAACTGGTGCTGTGGCTTTTCCTGTAATTTTGGTACAAATATCAACTGATGATTGTTTTACTTTAGTAAATACTCGGCAAATTACACCCAGAAATTAGTAGTTTTGTTATCAAGATAAAAAAAATTTAATTTAAAAATAGTTTTGAACAGAAGTCTGGGTGTTTTTGGTTCCAATTCAAGTACATTTGCTTTCAAGAATAGTGATATCCCTTAAATAACAACAGAAATATGAAATTTAGATTGTAACAAATTTACAGATCGCTATGTGCCTGCCACTACTTGAATTGATGCTTGCAATAAAATAACAACGTCAACCAACTGCCATTATTAGTAATGGTTTGATTTAGGGCACCTCCTCCCTTAGTGCACACTTTCTAATACATTACAACAAATAATCACTGCTATTTCAATATACGCACACACATCTCTGTTCCACAGTAGGCACCCTTATTCCATATATTGAAGATACATTGTCAGTGGAATGTGGCAGACTTTTGTGGGATAGTTCACCATAGTTGCTTCTTGTTGATTTGAAATAGGCTTCAATAATGCCATTTCCAAAATGATAGTAAAATATCATTACAATAGCACATATTGGGGCTACATATCACGATTTTCACTTGCAATGCTATGCAGTTATGTTTTCCAACATGTGTAACACTTTTTAGAACATTTTTAACACCCCACCCCCCTTGGGCTTTGGCATTACATAATACTTGGACAGCCCTGATGCAACCATCGGGGTCAAATCTCCAGTTTGGGCTTCCGTCAATCAAACTGTATTTCAAACTGAAAGTGTGCCTGATGACAAATGTAACCAATCACGATTCACAAATCTGCTAATAGTGGCTTTCTTGGTTGGAACAGCACTGGTGCTATCATAACTGTGGGAACATGCAGCTCTGTTTGAAATGAGGTGTGAACGACGGAAGCTCAAAACCAAACTCAAGACTGGAGATTTGACTCTGGTAGACTAGTTTTTATAAAAACTAGGTTTTCTATGTCGACGAGTGAGACAAATAATGGGATTAATATGTTATGTTTTGCACTGTGATTTTGAGCACTAGTCCTTCCTTTAGCTCTATTGAAGGGCTAGCGCTCGGCTCGAAACATCAGCTCAAATCTTCCATCCTAATGGTGAAAAACATAACACATCAACTTTTTGTTGATCAGTCTCATCAACTGGAGAATTAATGCTGATGATTGTGTAGCAATAGAAACAGTGGCAATACTGACACACTATGTACTAGAGAGGTTGTAAACCACCAAGAACAGTTGCAAAGCATCTTGGGTGAAAATGAGAGTTTGCAACAAAAACAAACTTTTTGTTACAGGGTCATTTACACTTCAATGACCTTCATAAATCTTGGCAAATTATTTCAACGAGTGACATCCTTCTGTCTGGTTCCTCTAAACGTGAAACAAACCAGTGAACAACTTTGCAAATGTTTCCGACATGTAGGGCATCTGTATCCTCACCTTTTTCATCTTCTCTTCCAGAAAAGCCAGTGAAGAATCATTGGGTTGATGATGGTGAATGCAAAGAACAGAGCTTTGGACCAGAATCCTGGCAATCTGTTAGAGTCCCTCTCCAAATTTGCAACCCGGTTTTTCAACCGGATAATTGACTTCCGTAGATCTGTTACCTCATCTACGATCACATGTTCGTCACTGTCAGAGCCATGTAGAGTCATCTGTCCAGCCATCTCCAGCCCTGCTGATATACTGTGGGGAAATTAGGAAGGAACTGATCATTACATATTGGAGGGGGTGGGGTGGGGTGCAGCCATCTCCAGCCCTGCTGATACACTGTGGGGACATTACAAAGGAAGTGCTTATTACATATGGAGGGGGACAGTGGGAAACTCGGGGAGGGGGAGTGGGTCTTAAACATCTTAGTTTACTTGAGGATGCTATAAAATATTGAAAAGAGTGGATATCCTGATATATTTATGAACTTACGTGGGGGAGGAGTCTCTAAAAACCTTTGCCAATAGAAAGGGCAGTCTTAAACACGCTTAGGCTAAAAACGGTCTCTTCTACTCCCCAAGCTCCCTCCACATTTACTGATCCAAAGTACAATGCACAGTATAAATTACCATGCAACAATAGAGGCAGCAAGAGACAGAGTAACCAATCACAGTACAGCAGTAGAACAATCTACCTATATAAAAAAAAACACTACCATTTTCAGTAGTCATTCCGCATTGCGATCTAATGCTTCTTCCCATTTCATCAATTGTCCGTCTTTGGAATCCTGAATAACTGAGCTGCCAAAGTGTGTGCAGTAAGTACAGGTTTTTGTTGCTGTTTCATAGAAATTTTATTGTATATTTCAAAATAGACATTTTGAATTGGATGATGCATATAAAGCCTTGTAACTCCGAAAATGAAATTTTACTGGGTTTTTCTGCACACCCTTTTGATTATCAGATTGTCTTTGTTGAGGTGTGACAATTTCATGAAGATTGCTTAAAGGCAATGCACCAGGTTAAGTGGTGACCCCACGCAGTTTCCTGAAGACTGTCTAGAAATATCGCCCAATCAGTGAGCTTCAAGTTAATTGTAACATCTGGGATTGGTTGAATTCGCATGGAGGGCATTTGTTTTTACTTTTGCATTAAGAGACTGTTGGAATATTGAAATTATTACTCTTAATGTTAATTGGACGTTAAGGCCTTACCCCCTCCCTTAACGTCTACTATTGATTTTATGTTTTTATCTTACAGTGGGCCATGCATTTCATATACCACATGTTGTTTAAACTAGTTATTCAGCTATGAGCAATCACCACATGAACAACATTATGTGATGTCTATTTTGAGATGAAATTTACATTGATTGACATTATTATACAAAACTGAATTTTCTTAGTGCAAACACATACTTAGCCTGGGTTCTGGAACCCAGGCTAACACATACTCTTTTCCACCAAACTTTTTTCTTAACGTCCACTGCCAACTTGCTGCACCCCACTCCCCCTCTTAAAAAGCATAATAATTTTGTTTTTCAATTGGCCCCTAATGCCTGATTCAGACGTTATGCTACTGCCATGACAAACTCAATTACTTCAAAGCTGCCGTGCAAGTGTGTGAAATGCTGTTGTTCTAATTGAGTTCAGCAGGACTGTAGTACGACATCTGAACCAGGCCTTAGTAGTAAGTGGCTGAGATATTCAAAAATAAAAATAAATTAATCAATAAATACCGAGTTTGGGTTTTAAGAGGAGTTGGTGGGTAGCAGTCCCCCCCCCCCCCCAAAAAAAAAGGCATGTGCACTCTATAAACACAGCTTCCTTCCCACAGACCGTAAAAAGCATTCTACAACGAGTGAATGACATCACAGCTTCAAGTTCAAACAAGATACGGAAAAGCACACTCATATCTATGTATATTTCAACTTAAGATGTTTTAGCAAAAATATATATCAATCGAATCGCAAGCAAATACATATTTTCTGAATATTGAATTTTTTGACGAATTATTATTGAATATTATTGAATCATACGATACCTTTCGTCGTCGATGTGCAAATTCCGATTGCCTCCCACTCTTGAGCCATCTTCCTCCAAAACTCCTCGAGACCCTCTAACCCCCAACTCACTTGTCAAAATCTTCCTCGAACTGTTGCCGGGCCGTGATTGCGGATAGTGGGCCGTGGATGTATCGTCAACGGTCAGTGTACGAGGTGGAGTGGTCATTACACCTAAACCAGCAGTCGGAAGCCTGTCATCTTCTAGTTCTCTGGGAAAATCGTCTCTCCGCGCAGCGAATCCGCCACTGATCACGATGCGTTCCGGCACAGCCATGGAACTGGAAGTGGAAGAGCTCATTACGTTTCGATCCAAAGCTTCGCTCCTTTCCGCTGTAGCTGCTTCAGTATTCGGTCTTCTCATCGAATTTTCTTCCGGTACGTTACGCAGTGTAATCTTTTGCGGAACTTTCATTCGATTAGTGATATCAACATCTGCCGAATCAGGAAAATCGAACGACAACGGAACTGCCGCCATTTTCCCTTTCAACTTATTTTCCAACAACACTGAGCCTGCACGCATACCCCGTACATGCCAAGCTATAGTGTCACATTACTGTTGGAGCAAGATGGCGTCTAGAGGTGGTAACTTTGAAAATTCCTTTGAAAAAGTGCAGAGTGAACGGTTGATTGAAGAGTGGTTGCTTCATTATGATGATGCTATAAAGTTCACAAGCACAGAAAGGTACATGCTGCAAGTCATAGACCAATTCAGACGCGAAGGAGAAGGTGGATTCTGTGATGTTGTTCTGGAAGTCGAAGGCAAGTGCTTCAGTGCCCATCGCTGCATCTTAGCTGCAAACAGTCAGTACTTTTACAGCATGTTCACCAGCGGCATGAAAGATTCAGACAAGAGACATCTTAAACTGAGTACATTGACTGCCACGGCTTTGCAAACTATCCTTGACTACTTTTACACTCGCACTGTCACCTTTAGGTTGGAGAACGTGGAAGAGCTTTTAGAAGCAGCAAGCTATCTTCTAGTGGAACCTGTCAAAGAGGCTTGTGTGAGGGTTTTGAGTAAAAACATGAACAGTTCCAATTTCTACTCAACCAGAAGACTGGCCGTCCAATTTTGTGTAACAGAATTAATCAAAGCAACAGATAACTATATGAAGAAGTCATTTGAGATAGACTTTGTCAAAGGAAGCGCCAATGAATCGTCCGAGTTCTTGGAACTTCCGGTTAACATTTTAGCTGATGTGATATCAAGGGATGATTTAATGGTAGAGAATGAGGAAGATGTTTATTTTGCTGTCCTGAAGTGGGTCAAACACGATGTTAACAACAGGAAGGCCCATCTACAAGAGATTTTGAGTTCCGTGAGGTATGGCTCCTTGTCAGTGACCTTCCTTCAAGAACAAAGTGAGAAAGAGCCTCTTGTACAAGACAACACAGAGTTCATGAAGATTCTAGCAAAGTGTGATGCAGAAGAGGGAAAGATGGAAATTACCAGAAAAGAGAGACCGTCAACTAAACTGAAGACAGTCGTTGTTGGTGTACGAGATAACAAATCTTTTTGCTATGATATTGAAAATAATGTGGCACTTTGTCTTCCAGTTCCATCAAATGTAGAAAATGAGAGTTTAAAAGCTGTAGCTGACAATAGCACATTATTTAGTTATTGCAGTGTCAGTGACAGCATTGCAAAGCTCTCTCTGGATTTCTGTACTGAAAGTAACGAATTGGTGTGGGAACAACTTCCACCATTCAAACACCAACATTATAACTACGGAACTTTGGCAGTATTGAATGGATCTCCCTATGTGATGGGAGGGTCTGGTTCTGATGCTGTGGAACGTTATGATCCACAGTTAAAACAGTGGTGTGATGTAGCTTCATTGGGCTACAAACGATACAGTCTCAGTGCTGTTTCTGGTGGTAACAAAATATTTGCAATTGGCGGCCTTGTAGATGAAGATGTCCTTGCTGATGAATTCTCAATGGAAATCTATGACCTGGCCAAGAATACCTGGAGTACTGCAACCCCCATTCCAATTAAACGATTTGCAGCAAAAGCAGTTTATGCTCATGACAAGATTTATGTTCATGGTGGTTATACACAAGAGCATGAATCATGGCTAGCAGTATGCGAAGTCTATGATCCAGGCACTGATGAATGGCACTCCATAGCTCCAGTTCCTACTGGCGTAGGGTCTCGAGACTTTGTTTCAATAATAAATATTGAAAATGAGGTTTACCTCTGCCAGTGTAATGCAGAAAGTGAAGAAGATGATGATACTTTGAAGTACGACCCATGTACGGATACTTGGGAAGGGGCACACATGCTCCCGCCAGCTAGGATCCTTTTACCTTTTTGGCTGTGTACCTTGCAGACAAAAGTGTTCTACTTCAAGGATTTGCCAGAGTGTGCTTCAGATTACTTTTCAGACCTGCCATTTGCTTCTGCTGATGAGGGCAGTGAAAGTGATGATGAGTTTGAGTCATCAGTGGAAGACAATGGAAGTGATGATGGTAATATTTCTGAAGAGCTATCAGCTGAGAGTGGCAGTGGAGATGAAAGTGATTTTTAAAGCAATAGCCAAGAAACCTGCAAGTCAAGGCAAGTTCATTCAAGTTTGCAAATACGAATTTGCATTCAGATTCGCAAGGACTTGCACACCAAGATTCTGGTGACATTCTTCAAACATGATCTATTGTTTATGACAAATTAGTCATGTCTGGCCTAGTCTTATGTTTCGTGTGTGATGTGTAAGGGCCATCCTTGTGAGTTCATTTGCCCATTGTCAAACAAAATGCCAGAAAACTGCATGACCTGCAGGCAGTCATGACAAGATTGCATTCTTTTTGACCTGGCACATTTTCTTTGAAATCTAATTATTTTTAAGAATATTTATAATAATAATAATAATTAGATTTGGAATTATAGAGTGCCTCTTTCCAATGTGCTCAAGGGCACTATTTATGACACTGCAAAAGATAAAGGTTAAACATTTACTGGCAATATATTCGAGACTATAAAAAAGGCTAAAATTTAAAATGTTGGAATTAAAAATTGAACATTTTCGACGTAAAAGTCATCAACAGGAATGTTGAAAATGTTCAATTTTAATTCCAATGTTTTAGACTTGAGCCTAAGTTATCAATATTATATCAAATTATATTTGTTACAGTTGAGCTTGATTATCTTTTAAGATATTTCTGGGTAACTTATGCCATTATTCCATCTTACATTATGTTGGCATTGTATTATGTAATTGTTTTCTTCTTTAAATAAACTTGTTGTTGTTGTTGTTGCTTATCCAAAGGTAACAATATTCTACTTAAGGGACCTGCAACATCAAGGAATCGGCTGTTACTAAGGGAATTATGATAATGAAGAAAGATTTCCAGCAACCAACTGTCACCACGAGGAGAATGAATGTGATATTTCAAATTTATTCAAGATAATTTTTTTCTGTTGATGATGTCATACATGGGCTAAACGTAAAACAATAATAGGGCCTTGCACGAACGTGGAAGGAGAACAAAGTTGACCTCAATTTATTTCTAAGAAAATTTGCAACAAAAGTATGTTTCGCAATTTCTCACTTATGCTCCCATGACGTCAGATTCTGGTGTCAGCAGGTGCATGATGTGGCAGTTTTTTGCAGTTTAAAGGGGAACTGAACCCAAACATTAATTCATTCTTAATAAAATTATTTTGGTTCGTAAAACAATGTTTCAAAGTTGCTTTTTGCTTAACGAGAATATTCTCCGTGCAATAAAGCTTTTAAAGCGTGAATTCCGCACCTTTTAGCAGCAGTGACCGTCGACACATGTTTTGGTCAGCGGTCATTAATCCAAAATTGTGACGTAGGTCATCGGGAAATCAGTGTTGTTGAGTGTGATACTCAAGACATTCAAAACATTGAACCTTTCAGTTTGAACTGGATATTATGAAGGTGAAGAACCTGATTAGAACAGCAAATCAGCCTGCAATCTGCAGATGAAAATTGTATGTGTTCCCCATACGAGACGTCATAAATTTGAATGGAAGTCCGCTGACTCTTCATTTCTGAGCCGCCAGGCAAGGCAGTAAATTACGCTTTTCAAAGCCCTATAA
>JAOBYG010214527.1:0-10042 GCA_025403545.1 Epizoanthus stellaris
ACCACTACTACTGCTACTGCTACTGCTACTACTGCTGCTGCTGCTACTACTACTACTACTACTACTACTACTACTACTACTGCTGCTACTACTAGCTAGTACCACTACTGAGTAGCAGAAGTAGCAGCAGTAGTAGTAGTAGTAGTAGTAGTAGTAGTAGTAGTAGTAGTAGTAGTAATAGCAACATTGCAACAGCAGTAGATTAATATCCATTTTGTGAATTTTTTCAATCAATCAATCAATCAATCAATCATTAGTTTATTTATCCACGTTTCATCCAAGAGCTAACAGTTCGTTCAAACTACGGTGACGTTCACTAAGTTAAAACATTACAATCTTAAAATATACGAAAGACTAGGCTACTACAAAGTTAAAATATTACAAAGTTATACGAAAGACTAATCTACTACTATAAGCGTACGTACAAGATACAAAAATACTAATTATAGATACGAACCTAAAATAAACACATGCACATATATTGTGTTGATAATCAAATATACTTTTAGAGAGATTGGTTTCGCTAGACAAATATGCTAGACCTTCACAACAAAAACAAACAATTTCATTAACTTCTTCACAATTTTTACCATCTTTCTTACAAGTCTATCAGTGTTAAATTTATGTATTACAAATCCTTCTTGTTATACATATTTTGATAAATATAATTATCAAAAGTTAATACCATCAACCACATACCACTCATTATTTCTGAAGTATCAGACAATGCATTGTAAACTTATCGTAGTTTTAACGAGCCTATCTCGGCTACGTTCTAGGGTTGGGACGAAGGCCAAGAGAAACCTTCGAAGGCTCATTGAGTTTTTCGAACAAACCTTCGAACTTTCGTTTCTACATATGGTAATTAATGAAAGCGTCATTTAAAAATGTATTTCTCATTTCGTCACGGGTGCAAAGGAGCAGGAGCACAAAACAACGCAATGATCAACAAAGAACCACAACTATTTCAAGCCAGTTTTTAACGTGAACTTCTCTGCGTGATCTTCGATATTAGGGGATTTTTTGCATTAAAAACTGCCAGTTCAGGGCAGCTGGTCCAGGTATCAAACTATTTATTTGAAAAAAATGTGTTTTGTTATAAATACAATAATTTAACGATGAAAACGAAGCTTCGAAGGTCACGAAAAACCTTCGAAGGCAAGGTGAACAAGCGAAGGTTCGAAGTTCTCTCAGCCCTACAGTACGTTCTAGGTACGAAATCTGCGAAAGCGTCGTACCAAGGATCGGCACCGATCTAGAAACGCTTTAGCCCTAGGTTGGTCCCAGGAGACTTACAGCCCTGGTATGGATGCACTCCTATACTCTCCACCCGGGTTTCCCCCCTCTCTTCTTTCTTCTCTTTTTCTCGTCACAAATTATGATGTAATAGGAAAATATGGAAATTGGGTACAAGTCCAGGTAACAAAACTCAGCAGCATTTCACTTGCCAGTGGTAAGTCCTAATTTACAAAACATCTCAGCGGTGAAGGTAAGGAGATAGCTGATCAGAATGATTGTGACGTATCTTTTGGCAAATTGCTGTGAGAAAACATCTTTAAAAATAACATTTACATTTTCAGGTTGTTATATTTTTTTAAATTACACTCACTCAGAGATTTTCTCAAGACATCCGCACGCCCTCCAACCATCCTCGCCCATGCCGGCCCCGATATCTATTTTGTTGCTCTTCCAACTCCATAAAGGGGCAGCGTCAAGGTTGATTTATTGTATTTATTGTATTTTCATACAAACGGCCATAAATAATTTATATTTGGGTTTTACTGTTTTGGAATAGGAAAGTGATCAAATGGGCGAAATTGCTAACATATGTAACAGTCATTGAATACAGAACACGATATTCAATAATTATGGTAGTTTTGATGTGATATATCAGCATGTTTCTATCAATGCGATCATCATCAGAGAGGTTAAACTCTGGCATGCTTGGTGCAACCGAAGACAAATGTAGATGGAGAGTGGAGAAACACGTGAAGTCTTGATCTCTGGATAACCCAGTACGAAATCAAATTTGATGAATGGCAATTCTATTCCATCCGAGCCGTCCTAACACTTTATGCCCGAAGCGCTTGTTTAGTTTTGGAGTGTAAGACCTTTGTGTCAAACTAAGCTGGGTTTTTTTGTCATTTGGCTAATTTTCAATGTGAAATGTCGGTGATTTTGCTTAACACTGCCGATTCAAGACTTACATCATTTCAGCTTCAGCTATTGCAATTGGCTGCGTCAGGTAATCATGTACCGAGTACAGCACCAACGTGCAAGCAACTTGGACTCACTTGCATTCTTGAGCTGTCTTTGCAATATTCCTCGACAATAGTTTTAAACTTTAATTTGTTGTCTTTCAAAACAGCTTTCACCGCCCCAAAACACTGCGAGTATCGCTTCGAGTATGGATTGTACAGGAAATACCCGAGAGCCCATCTTAAGAATACTCTTGTCGCAACACGCGCACTGGCCATAATAGAGACATCGCTTGTATCATCTGCAGCATTCACCAGATCCTCGCAGGCTTTCGTCGTTAAAATCATGTGACTCCGTACATCTTCTAGAATTGCTTTCAGTGCGGAGAACGCATGCTCGCTACTGGCATATATCGCAAGGATGCGTCCGTGGTCTGGCGAGGAACGTAGGTCAAACGTGTCGACACTGATGCCTTCTGAAGAGAGCTGTCGGTAGATCCTAATGGCTAATAACGATTCTTCAGCTCTGCCCATGTCCTTTAAATATATCAGTTCGTTCGCACTTAACACGCTGAAGTCACAGTTGTGAAGAGCAGCATGTAATGGAGCAGCGAAATTGTTTCTGGAGTAGGCTAAACACGAACTTTCCTCGCCCAGACGATCCAACTTGGATGTCAATCCTGCGTCAAGACCTGCAAAGACAAATGAAGACAGTCGTCAACGTATGCAGAGGGGGTGGGTGGGAGCTTATACCGCTTACATGGGGCTTTTGAAACTTTTAACCAGCAGTCAAGTAAAAAGAAAAGCTGGTTGCTAAATAAAATTAGAACCCGTTTTATGCATCAGTACTTATGTCAGGAGTTTATAATTTAATGGAAATGTTTTAGCTAGACTTAGAAAAGGCTAATTGTATAGCAGTAGTAGTTTAACATAATAAGTGTATATCGATTCGCTTGTGCATGCTTCTGAAAGATGCTTGTATTATTACTATAATCACAATTAGTTAATTGTAGGTCTTGATAATTATATACAAATTATCAAACCTAATTTTCACTTGGTAGCATGTTTCTTGTGAATCTAAAGCTACCCTAACATCAAAAACGTTTGACGGCTTGTGATTTCGGATTAGTCTGTGAAAACGCACTTATATCTCGTACCCGTAAAGGTCACAGATGTTACACGGGAACATTTTTCGCGCAATATGTTGCGCAAAAAGTTGATAGCGAGGGTGTTACTCGTACCCATTCCAGCGAAATTCTACCATCAATGTTGGGGATTCTATGGTCATTCAAAAACTCCCAACATATTGCTGGAACGAAGATTGCGTTAAAAATCGTGCAGCAAGCCATGTTGGTTACACTTTGTCGATATTTAGCTCGAAAAATTGTCCTCTCGTTCCCAGGTACTTACCCTTGAAATCTGACGTAGGAAAGGCCCTGGGAACGATGTTGTCCCATCATGTAACATCACCTTAAAAGTCGGCGATAATAAGCTTATATAAATAACTGTTCCCTCGGCTTATTGTCACTGAAGGGAAGGGGGATGGGTTTGTTATTGCTGGAAATGTTATATCTTAAAAATGGTTCTGCTTATACTTGGATAGGTTTTCCGTCCAAGCGACAGACCATTTGATAATGTGGTGGGAGTGGAAGAATTAGGCCAAATAAAAAAGATTCCCGTTTTCGCATCTGCGCCCGCATCTCAAAATAGCTGCCGCATGGAGTTTCTTAAATTTTTACGATGTGAAAAAAGCATATTTCCTGCGCTTTTGCGATCAGAGCCGAGCCAAGACTGCTGGCCCTACTACCGATCGGATGCTGATCATCGTTTGCCGCCACTGGCGTTACCACTGACCGATGTTTTTTAATAAAACTTGCGGAAATGTTCAGGTTATACACAAGTGAAGATGTTGATGGTTGAAACAGCTCCTTAGAGAGGCTTACTAAAAAAAACCCTCATGCCTCATTTAATTTTTGATTAGAAACCGGGAATTTATTTTATATAGCCTTAGCCCGTTAATACAGACTCTTGACAGCGCGCCTCATCGGGGAAATTCCTAAATCCGAAACGCGAGAGAAGAGTCTGAGAGAAGAGAGATAGGAGTCTGCTGTTACGAGCAACGTCCCACAAAAATTCGACCAATCAGCTATCAGCTCAGAAAACTAGAAATCGTGTTTGATTGGCTAAGCTAATAATAAAAATCTCATTTTCCAACCGTTCTTCATTGAAGTTTATCAATCGAATGCACAGAACAACAAAATAAAATGCACCACAATATAATACTTGCTTGTTCCCATGAACGTAAACTATCTTGATATAAATAGAAAGGAAACTGGGCAGATATTTAGAACTCTGGAATAGCTTTCAAGAAAAGTTAGATTTCAAAAGTATCAATCACCTGACTTGATCAGCTAGATTTTCGTTCCATTTATAAACACGCTTGGCGAGTACCGGCGCATCCAATTTTTGCTTTGTACCCGATTCTGAATGAAACAGTTCAATCTAGGTTTTACGAAGTCTTTCTACAAGTTCTTCAAGGTATAAATTAGAATTTTAAACGTACGTAGTTTGGGTGGGACGGCATTTCGTCGCTCGTGAAGCAGACTCTTCTCTCGCGTTTCGTTTATAGGGGTTTCCCTGACGAGGCGCGATGTAAATAGTCTGTATTAGCAGGCCAGAAGCCGGTATATGATTAATGAAACAAATAGTGAGGGAGAATTGTAGTCGAACAAACTGCGTGCTGACCTGCCTCATGTAAACTGACAGCCAACGTAATTTCAATAGCAAATCTCACTGCTCCAGTTTTACTGTGGCGCTCATAATAATCATCCGGTGTCGTCGGTGCACATATCGCCTCCTCTTTCTTGCCGTTGAGGTAGTTGTTAAGTTGAGCTTGGATTCTGGCAGAATTATCTACACCGACCAACTCCACGATCGCCTTCATAACAGCATAAACAGCAGGGCCAAGTGTGGTCAGACTATACAACTGGTCCCCAGTTTCCTCTGGCACGAGTGTTTGTTCGGTATTCAACAGTCGGCCGCGTGTCGGTGGATGGGGACAAGGTTGCAAGCTGCACGCGGCATCCACGCACAACTGTTGGTAGCACATCAGCTGCTTTACGTAGTCTCCATACCACTCTTGAGACGCCCAATGGTTATCTGCTGCAAGCTTTTCCGTCAAGCAAGCACATCCGTCATCGATGCAGTAACCCCATGCAAGAGCGTACGCATGCGCACACGCTGCATCAACTGACACAAATCCTGGTAAGACAGCACCGGTGAATGTGGAGCAAAGTTCTATCAGAGGATTTCTACTATCCCCTTTGCCGAACGTATCAAGAAAAGGTACCAAATATTTGTCAACATAGCAGGCCACCTTTGTGTCAAGGGCCATCTGCGACCAGGTGCTGAGGTGGTTGCGCAAAAGAGGGACCTCGTAGGTTCCATCTTCCCGTTGGTTGCCAACAAAGTTATCCACTTCAGAAGAGGTTAAGTTGTCGATAACGTCCAATACTCTCTCAAAATTATCGCCTCCCCACAGCTTCTCCACTTCGTCCAAAGCTGGCAGCTTGTACGCAACTCCAGAAGCGACTGAAGTCATTGCTAAAAAAGAAATCGGATTATTAAAGTACTTACTGCGTCATTGCGGACTGTATCTTTTCATGCTATTTCATACAATTTAGAGCTTTCCACAACTGGTTTTCAGACCTTCAGCTGAGATTTCTGTCACATGTTTGAACAAGAACAAGTGAGCAGTACATGGACTGCAGTTGTAAACTGTGTAAACTTTAATCTCCCGCATGCACGTTTCGTTTGTCTGCAACGGACTTCTTCAGGGAGTTTACAATAAACTAAAATCACAGGTTTTAATTGACATGCAGGTCTACAGTTATCTTCATTTGGTATTAATTAACATAAAACCCATACTATAATACAAATTAGTGCACTTTTACAAATAATCGCACTGGGTTTTTTTTGACAAAAATCATTAAGACTATTTTCTTTGAACCTAACACATTGCTTTTTCAATAGATATCAGATAAATGCACACTTATCCAGTCTGATTTGTTAAAAATGTAGATTCTTATACGCGGGTTTTTGATACTGCATTTTATAGATAGAATAACAGGTGACTCCCTAGTGGCTTATGTACAACAGAAATACTGTTCACGATGCGATGGCGAGACGGTTACAATGGTTACACTCACATGTTGCTGGAGACGCCATCGCAGTCTTCAAGTTCTTGCTGTAGTCTCTTCTTCGTTACCTGGAAATATAGACAAAAGGCTTGGTGTGTTTGACCCCGCTCAACGGTCATCTCGTTTTATTTCGTTAAGTTCTGATTATTATATATAACCATTTGCTGCGCGTTCTTCAGTTGATTTATGATACTGAAAGATAAATACAAAACGACTTGTAAGCCCGATCGAAACTGAAGCCGGAACGGTTGTTTTTTAAGAGATCGATAAACTACAATCAGGAGTTTATAATAAAACAACAAAGAAATTATTTTGAACAACTATTGAAACATGTGGATTTTAAATCGAAAAGTTCACTCATTTTTCGTCCGCCATTAACTCTTGGAAAGTCGCCTGAGCCGGTCAGCAGATACCGTATTCACTCGAATACGCGCCGCGGTGCTTATTAAATTTTTAGACATTTTGATGCGGCGCTTATTCGAGGGCGGCGGTTATTAAATCTCATTAAAAACAAAATAAAACACAACAGCTTTATAATTCTAAAAACGATAACAACAACAACAACACTCATGTGAAAACAGTCAACTGCACTTTCTTCTTCCATTGTGTACACGGGAATAAATTTCCACTGTTGGTTTGAAACCAATCGTATAGTTTTTCATTTTTGTTTTGACACTGTACGTTCGAATAAGCGCCGCTCTAGAGCTCAAGTGCTTGGAATAAGTTGAGGGGTGCGGCGCTTATTCGAGGGAGGCGCTTAATCGAGGGAGGCGCTTAATCGAGGGAGGCGCTTAATCGAGTAAATACGGTAATTTATATTAAAATACGTCACACACGTGCACTCACACGTACCTGCGCGCGCGCGACCTCTTGCCGCGAAATTGGCGGGAAAAACAATTCGGCCCCAGTCTTCCTCTTTCGACTAGTTTCCAGTTCTTACCATCAAACGCGCCAAATATTGACACGTGACCTCATCGCCTCTAAACGCATGTATTGTGCTCATGCATGTTCAGTGGCAAGCTTTGGATAGTTCGCCCAGCATTTTTCTGGTCTATTATACGTAAGTATTTTAAAAGTTTCACACAGTTGGCTTTGCTAGAGTTGTAGCCCAGCTGCAGTAATGATTTCACGTCGCCTTCTCGCTGCTTGGATGGAAGAAATTGCCATAACTTTGTGCGGAAATTCCTCGAGTCTTATTCGAAGGTTGCTTACAAAAGTTCGGTTTCAGTTTTCGACCAGTTGATGGTTTTTCGTTCGTGTACATGTGTTGAGGGTTAGAAAATTGATTTGTTTGATTCTACTGGAACAGATCGAGATCGTCGTGTGGAGAAGTTTCTTGCTAGAGAGCATATGAGGCCGTCTATCAGTTGCGTTTGATATTGGTAGACACAGGAAACTAAAGATGCAGTTGTGTATGGTGGAGATCCGAGATGTTGTTGTAAGAGTGTAGATTTTATTTAACCGGCTACAAGTGACAATATGTTTTATTTTGGTCGTTAAGATGATTTATATGCACTTGTCATTACTTTTTGGATGTCAAAGTGGCACAGCTATTTCCTCAAGAACTGCTACTTCGCGCAACTTTTTCAGTCGGTTCTCATGAGCGCCATATTTGCAAAATGACTCATGCAAGCAGCCTTAAGTCATATCTTTTTTTGTGGAAATCTGTTATTTTATGCTTGCTTTATCTTACCATGGTGATGGTAGCCTATCTTAGATTTCGGTAAAGGATTTCGCGTCGTTTCCTTTTATTTGAAGCTCTTTTGTTTCTGTGCAAAATAGCTTTAGTAGCTAGTAGTAGTAGTTAATCGGTTGGGAGACATCGTACAGCTATAATCATGAATTGAATGCAGTTGAATAACAACTGTTTGTGATACTCAGTAATTATATCGTTTTAAAAACTTGAGGTAGTTTCAGTTGCAGAGGTTGATAGCGTTAAGATCATCTCTAATGTGCTGCAAAGTTCTTTGGGATATGGTGCCACAATTTTATGCCCTATGCGTCTGATAGGACTAGCTGTCAGGAAACGT
The DNA here is from genome assembly GCA_025403545.1 of Epizoanthus stellaris. NCBI lineage: Eukaryota > Metazoa > Cnidaria > Anthozoa > Zoantharia > Epizoanthidae > Epizoanthus > Epizoanthus stellaris. The sequence continues at coordinate 8,428 of JAOBYG010214527.1, forward strand.
CATGACTTTTCTCTGTAAATGTTTTTGCGTTTGTCAAGTTGTCAGTGTGTCATCAGTCAGGTTACAGTTAAAACTATAAGCCATAAGGCCAGCTATCATAGACATGAGGCCCATGTACTGATGTAGCAATGTGCACCATCTACCAACCATATTTTTGCAGTTGCAGTATCATGTATTTAGAACCAAAATTGGAACTAGTATTTTCATTTTGTATCAAGTAGCTGTATGCATTAACATAAATTTGATATTCAATTTTGGCATGTACAAAATTGTATATTCTGCTTGCCACTTTTGTAGTACATGTTGCATTGGCCCAAGCTATATGATAATGCACTGCTGAAAAGTATTGATATTATTCAAGCTGAACACAAACTTGTAATCTACTTTCACCAATCACAATAGCATTTATTTGCCCTGTAAAAGTTTTCTCCAGCTGTTATGAGGTTCATCCTGTTGAAAAGATGGTCCTTCCAAATTTAAGGGATGTAGTGATGGTGAAGTAAAACATGTAGTCTTTGTCATGATTATTATTACTATTATTGTCATTATTATTGAACATTATTCCATCAGTTGTAAAACACCATGTACAGTAGTTTCGGGGGTGTAACTTGCATTCATGTGCATGCAAGGATAATTTCAACTATCGTTTCTGTTGAAACTATGGTATTAATCTCAACATGTGTTTAGTGCACATTCAGGCAAGACCTAACTTGCAGCTTTCCTAGCTTATTGACAAGAACTTTAAAATTTATTACCAGATTGAGAATTTTACAGAATGTTGAAGATGTTGTTCCTTCAGGTGATGCTTTGCAGTTGTCTAAAAACTAAACTGTTTGTTTTGTCTCCATGGTGTTTGAGCATGTATTGTGGTTTACAGTATTTTGACTGTTTTATATTATTTTGAAGCAAAACATGTACAGAAAGGCATTTGTTATGAATCTAATAACTATGGTGGAGAAATGAAATGCTGCTTGTGTTGTAGCTATGTTTAAAATTAATACTTCTTTCTAGAAATTATGTTTAGGCAAAATGGCAACATTAAGGTGGTTGGTCTGTCTAAATAGGGTCATTTTCGAAAGTTTATTTCTCAAAACGTGCTATATTTGATGTATTAAAAAACTACCCAGACAAAGAAAGGCGACGCTAAGGTTTCAGAAAATCGTGATAAAGGAGTAAAATTTAATACCGCTGGCCTAAATTTCATTTTTGACTGCAGGCTCATAAAAACACTTTACAAGCACCTTACATCTTGAGATTTAATCTAAAATAAACTATTGTAGCAGTAATTTACTCTTAGCTTAAAAGTCTAAAAATCTGGTGGAGCCCGGAGCTGAAGCAGTTTTCTTTACCAAGAAATCAGCTGTTCCAAATACCAAAACGTACCTTCTCTTTGCTTTGAAGTTTGAATTATTCCACTCACACTTGTTGGATATGAGATGATTATAGCCAGCTTGGCGCTGTGCACCTCTTTTGCTATCTATCACCTCATATCCAAGTACCGTATTTACCCATGTATAATGCACACTTTTTTTGCCAAAATTTAGCCTTCAAAATCCAGATGCGCATTATACACGGAATCTTTTGTTTTAGCAAGATGTCATTTGCATAACAACAC
>JAOBYG010214638.1:0-10041 GCA_025403545.1 Epizoanthus stellaris
TACATTTTAGCGACACAATTAAAGCAAATTTCTACATAACGCGTGCACGAATTCAGTTGTTACAGCTATTGAAAAAAACACCCATTTAATAAACGCCCCCTCTCAAATAAACGCCCCTCTCAAATAGACGCCCCCCAAAACCCTCAAAATGGGAATAAATGCTCCCGGCGCTTATTCGAGAAAATACGGTACACTTCAGTTATATACCAAGGGCGGACCCAGAAATCTAGAAAGGGGGCTGAGGGCCCGCCTCAGAAAAACTGTACTATCTAGCTAGCAACGATATTTGTGAGACGAAAAGCTAACTTATAAACTCACATTCCGTTATTAATAAGCACTTTATGCATGGTCTTCTTGATTTCATGGAACTCAGGACGATCATCCGGGTTCTCTTCCCAGCAGTGTCTCATCAGGTCGCGAATCTCCTCAACCCCACCAATCAGATTAGTGACAGTAGGTCTGAAATGGGGAAACTCGGCCACCTTTACTCTCTGGACTATATCTGAGAAGACGAAGAAAATAAAACGAATTAACACCCTGCAATTATCTGAAACACAAGTATTATTTCTACTACAAAAGTACTACTACTGCTACTGTTACTGCTGCTGCTACCGCTACCACTACTACTGCTACTGCTACTACTGCTACTGTTACTACTACTGCTACTACTACTACTAGTACTACTAACTACTACTATTACTATTGCTACTGCTACTACTACTGCTACTACTAGTACTACTAACTACTACTACTACTGCTACTACTACTGCTACTACTAGTACTACTACTACTACTATTACTACTACTGCTACTGCTGCTGCTACTGCTACTACTTCTACTACTACTACTACTACTACTACTAATACTGCTGCTACCGCTATTACTACTGCTACTACTACTACTGCTACTACTACTGCTACTGCTGCTGCTGCTACTGCTACTACTACTACTACTACTACTACTAATACTGCTGCTACCGCTATTACTACTGCTACTACTACTACTGCTGCTACTACTGCTACTGCTATTACTACTGCTACTACTACTACTGCTGCTACTACTGCTACTGCTGCTGCTGTTGCTACTACTTCTATTGCTACTGCTGTTGCTATTACTGCTACTACTACTACTACTACTACTACTGCTGCTGCTGCTACTGCTACTGTTGCTGCTGTTACTATTGTTATTGCTACTACTACTCAGGGATGTAGAAAGAAGCCTGTCCACGATCCATTTGCCCGGCTATTACATTGTCACGGACCGGCTATTTACGAGAGAGAAAGATATTAAACTTTGAAAGGAAACAGCTTGCGATTTGAACGATTTCTTAAATAGGAAATAAACATTTATATGTCATTTGTAATTTTACAATATTCTGTAAGTTTTGTTTCGTTTTGGCTTCTGCTTCACAACAAAGCATTCATTACAGCTGAGATTTACGAACGAACGCAGCAGCTTTACGTGATGTGACATAATTACCCACTGCAGGCGTTAATAGAAATATGGAATTTCTTTGCTGAATTTTACATAGATATACAAGTGGTTACTATATCAGTTTGGTGGGCAAAACACGTTAAAGGGCACCATTTTAAGTCGAATTTCCAAAAATTTCCCTGGGGAGCATGCATCCGGACTCCCCTAGAAACTCGCACCTTTGGCGCTCGAAAAATCCGTGGACCCCCTTAAAACCAACATGGACCTGCTTTAGAAAAACTCTGCTACATCCCTGAGGAAAATATATTCTTTCCTCACTTTTGAGAAATCTTCGAATTTTGATCTGTATTTTATAATACCAAATAATAATCAAAAATTAGTAAACATGAAGGAGCTAATAATATATCTTCAGAATGCTTACCAATCGAAGAGTTTCCGATTAACGATAAGGTTTATATTTGAGATTATTGCCACAAAGAACGTGCGATTACTCATGAACGAAAACCCTTCAAGCCACGTAGACAATACCAACATAACAGAATGAAAGCGATTATTGTCTTTTAAGAAATTTTCAAATTTAAAAAAAAGCTGCACAGCTATCTTTCTCGTTCTATCGAAATCAATTTCTGTGGTTGTATATTTTTAGAATCAGAGAATTAGTTATTTAGGAGAGTATAAACTTTGCGTAATGTATAATCAGGTCTAATGAACTGGGGATAGGTTTTTGCCGCCAGTTAATAAGCAAAATGACAACACGGATTTGGGTCTCAATAGGAAATCAGTCTTGTTCGATTTCCTTAGCAAGCTAATTACAGTTTTAAAAAATAGCACTGCTATATAACAATATGTACCTCCTTTGAGTCATGTAGAATCACACCGACGTCACCAGTGTACAATGGAAGAATTGGCTGCCATGAAACACCTCATACATCGCGGAAATGCATTTCATTGAATGATTTATACTGCATCTGCTTTCCCTTAATTAAACTTAATGTTTTCCTAGGAACTAAGTTTCGGCTTTGTTGCCTCAAAGAAACTGAATCTGAGCAAACAGCGATTTTTTTTCCTTAACAGAACAGTAGTGTCAACCTAGGGCGACCTTTTCTGGTGTAAACTGAAAGGCTTCCCGTTGTAAACAGAGAAAAAATATTTCTTTTCAGTAGTAGGAAGGGTTTGACATGCAATCACATTGATTGATTTGTAATTAAGTGATGTAATTGCTCGCGCTGTTCTACAGCTTGTACACACAAAGGAGACGTTCCCATAAAAACAAAAAAGTAAATATTCTAATTGCAGTAAATAGTTTGACATTATTTATCCTGTTCTAGCTGTCATGCAATGAGCTAAAGTCAATCCATCTTCGACATCTCGGTGCAAAAGTTTTCTAAATCTAATAGACGCTGTAATATATAATTTCAACGATTATTTAATTGCTTTCAATGTGATTTATTAGGCTACATAAAAAAATACCAAGTTTTAGTTCTCAGTTTTGTGTGTTGAAAGCCTGTGTGGAATACCGAGTGCCTGATGTGATTTGGAAATTGACTCAAGATAAAATGAAGGAAGCACGACTCGACGCCGAATGTTCCAGGTAAAACCTTACAAGGTGTTGATTATTTCATCGTCTGTGTTACGAATTTCTTAACGTTTGCTACAGCACTGACCAAATTCTTCTTAGTCCAACGTTTTGCATCAGTACAAACAACTTCAAATTAAATAAACTGACTTTTTTTTTTTCTTAGAAAGACATTCAAGCATTATACGAAAACGCACAACTGACGGAAGAAAGTAAGAAATCCTCTTGCAAAAATAAAATGGTTTTGCTCAGATTAGTCTTTTCATCCGGGGTATCTCACTAATAGCTTGTAATATAGAAATGCTAATATAACAATTTATGTCGTTCGTATGTTAATCTGATGCTTAATCCCTACATGAAGTTTTACTTACGAATACCGAATTGGAAAGACTACCGATAGTTAGCCCTTTGGCGAGAACTTTGAACTACAGGTCTACCATAAGCTATAAACAAACAACACTTTTCTGTTCCTACACCTCGCTAGTGTCCAGCCTGGATGGTCTTGGTTAACAAAGCCGAGTCCGGAATAAAGCAGCTCTGTAAAGCCTAGTTTCCATATAACGGCCAAAGCTGCCGGCGACTGCCGCAGCCAATTTGATTTAGCGCCGGCAGCTTGCCGGCGATCAACTATCTGGGGCAGTCGCCGATTTTCGCCCAGCAGCTTACAGTGATACAGTTATATGGTAACGGCCCTGTTACACGCTGCAATTTTTCATGCAACTTGTCTCGCAGTGGTATATGGCCTTTAAGAACTGGAACTCCCACTGAAAATCAACCCATGCGATTCACTGATTCTTTATATGATAGCGAAAAGACAGACGAAGACATGATCAAACAAAAAATAAAATTTACTTTTCCCAATATTTTGGTTTGGAATACAAACTCTTCGGGGCTAGCGATGATAGCCTTTCCCAGATGGCAACTTTTGTCCAATGCTGAAGTCCTTTTACGTGCGTTTTCAGCCCATTATAAACCTGCACCACCGACCAAGCTCAAACACGATCTTAATTATTTTCTAATTGACAAATAATTTAAGGACCATGTCATGTGCATGCAACAACCATTTTGTTCACCTAACAGTTTGACACAATTCGACATTTAAAGTTTAATGTAAACCTTAACGAGTTGAGCGTACTACAGGGAAATAAACAGGGCAGCGAATAGCAGAGTGGATTCCAGTTGAAAAGTTACGCTTTCATGATGTCAATAGAGAGTATAAATTGAATATTAAATACATTTTAAACATTTTAGTGTTGCGGTTTATGGAATTAGTAAACGATAATGTGCAATCAAAGGGATAAAAAGACATTCAAACAAACAGTGCCACGAGATGTTATAGTTGAGTGGTTACATCATGTGTTGATAAGTTATGAAATTTCATGCACTCAGTATTGAAAGGAGTTTGCGCGAACATTTTTCTAAAAACAGAAATATTCTAACTTTTGAACCAGTTGATGAAAATCTATAACATGACCATTCATTTTGCATCTCTTGAAGAGTAGAAGCGTCTGACTTGGGTGTTGCCTGCTTCTTGAAATTAAGGAGTTAAAACTTTGCCATGAAATTCGAAATATTTGTGGCTGAAAATTCAAAAGGAGCAGTATTATGTTTTGAGAAAGGTGAAAATCGGGGTGCTGTTGGCGACATGAATTTGGCTTTGGTATAGCATAACAATAACTGAACAGTTACTACGTTTTGCTTTATAGGTAGGTGTATCAAAACTTATGTAAACACACTGCATGAAAACGATTAGTAAATTGGTAAAGCAATAAAATTTAAATATGTTTTTGCAATTTGTTTTTAAAGCAATTAATAGGAAATTTTAGGAGCTGTTGCCTAGTTCGAAAAACATCGTTTGACACTCAGTAAGTGACGTCATAATCTATAATTTATGCAAATTACGAAAATCTTCAGAAAACTGATATTTTGATAAAACTAATTTTTAGTGCAATTTTACCTTTAAAATGATAATTTTGAACTATTTTGTGAAAAATAAGTTAAAAAAATCCAAAATGTCAAAAAATCCAAAATTACAGCAAATGTCACCATGGCAACAAGTGATAGTCAACACGTAACTGTTACAAAGGAAATTAATCAGCTATCTATGCTGCCGATGATTTCTAGAACCTGTATCTGTGTGATAAAAGTATAACCGTTATATATAACGCATAATAACGTTAATGATTGATTTTCAGTGCTTTTTACTTTTATCTCATGGTTTTAGCCGTGTTATCGTGTGATCACGTGGTATGAACGCGCCTATAAGAATCTAAGGATTGGAACAGCTTACGAAACTTGAATATTTTAATATCCAAAAATATGCTTTAAACAACGTTTTGGTTGAATTCATCTATCACTAACACAAATTATATAAATAAAGCAGTTGTAGAATATACAAACACAGTATACATGGAACAAGAAGGAATAGTATAAGACATTTAAAAAGATTCTAAAAACGATAATTTAATCGTTACTTAATTAAACACATAATTATAATCTATACCTAGTTTTCGAAAACAGCCAAAGATAGCAAACCATAGTTGAGTTGATGTTAATGGCGGCCATTGTTACTCTGACAAACGATGTTATAAACATTTTGTTTTAAACGTTTCGGGCAGAATAATAAAATATAAATATCAGGTATTAACTTCAATGTCTAACTGCCTGATAAACACTTTTGCCAAGCAGCATTGAGAACTTTTTATAGAGTGGCTTTGAATTAATTAAGGTTTGCTTCAATAACAAAAGAAGCGAGATCTTATATCTATCTCTTTCATTTATACAATATTGCAAATATAACTTCATAAAATCCCCACTGGATAACTCACTTTTACACAAACAACCATGATACATGACCGAAAATCGAACTACGGACAGCTGTTTACTAGTTATATTATTGGTATTTTTAATAGTATTATTATTATTACATTCGAAGCGTTTTTCATGTTGACTTTTCCTTTTTCAAATCTTATGAACTTTTACGGTTTTGTTGATTTCCGTTTTGCAAATTTTCTCGAGTTATCTCCTGCTGCGACTAAAATTATTTTATTTATTAGCGGTAGTACCAAACTTAACTGGCACTGGGCTGGCCTATTTTAAACGTCGTGCCCGCCGCGTCGAAGTCAGCTGAAACGAAACGCCGTTACACTTCGTTACCCCGGTTCCTTTTATGTACAGCAGGGGTAATACGTTTAAAAAAGGACTAAAACGTTGTCGGAACATCAAATCGTGTGTTTACTCATTCAAAATTGAAAACTGTCGTTTCCCGGGTTTTATGTTTTGCTTCACAGCTGTCGGCAATTCTCCCATCATTCTATTCTTCAGATGGTTGTCAGAAATGGCTAAAGTGGGATCGTTTTAAACTATATGTGACGCAAATTTGACATTTTTAGAGAACGAGACATTGAACTAATTCAGTTGGCGACAACTGAAATTATCTAATTAAATTTATTCTGCAAATCATATATAAAAGGCATAACGAATCATTTGAAAAATTTAATATACAGAAGTCAATTATAAAATCTAAGATTTACCATACAGAACACGTTAGCTTTTGAAAAATGTTTTAAAAATAAATTTAGGTTTCTTTTCAGTTTCGTCCTGTCATTTGGCTAGCTTTCAACCGAACAATCATGATAAATTGAGAGTAATGCTGCCCGTCAACTCATATTTTATTCTTGTCAAAATTACTAGTACATATCATATTTATTTTGCGAGTTAAGAAACCAAAAGAGTTCGCACTGACAGCGCCATGTCATTATACCTTCATAAACCTGAGATTAAGGGTTTATATCGTTAGTATCTACGTATATTGGACCATGCTATGGCGTTATTTATATTATTTATTTTATTATTTAAAACAGAATCTGTATATTTTATATATTTGTTTAGCTCAAAATCTTATAATTAGTTTCAAATAACATTGTTACTATTTTGCGATTCTAGTGATTTATTTTGGTGAAACATTTTCGTTTTCACCTGAATTTGAAGCGAAGCTGTTGTTCAAAATAAAATAGTAGTCGTGAATTTTTGCACGCCCTACTTACCATTAGGAAACGGCTTAACATGAAATGAGCTTCGCAAATATCTTTAAAACAGAGTTAGCACTTGGCCGTATATGATATAACTCATCTAATTCTACAAATCAATTGCGCACTTACTCAAGTACTGGTACTCATCGAGTCACTTGCCCATACACACATCACACGCACGAACGTACGCACGCCAAACAAACAAACACACACACACACATACATACATATACACACAAACAAACAACATATACAAACAAACAAACAAAGTACAAATACAAATACAAACACACACACACACACAAACACCACCGACACCCACACACACAAACAAACAAACACGCACCACACAGACAGACACCCACAGACAGACACAGACACACACACAAAGAGTATACCGTCTTTGTACATCAATTTGTAAATTAGGCTTTTCTTTCTGGAATGGAATCATTTTGGTGATTCTGCGATATTTAAGATCTGAATACTTAATACATTAATTATCGATATCTTTGCTTCGTGAAAACAATGTCAGTTAGCATATTTGCGTTCACTCGAGGCAAAATTGGTTTATTTTTAGCACTCCTCGTTTTTTCTCCATATCACGTTTCGTCTCCAGCAGGCCTGTTATTGGCCCAAATCTTGCCTAATCTCGCCTGATCTCGCCTCACACTTCCAGCTGATCTTGTCTAATCTCGCCTAATCTTGCCTCATGCTTTCAGTCAACCTTTCCTGATCTCGCCTCAAGAGTTTGGGCCAATAACAGGCCGAATATATGTATTACAATAATGAAGTGATGAAATAAATGATTGAATGGCAATGGATTTTAAAATAGGATCAAGATTTGGCTGTTCCCGGAGAAACTTTTGATCGGCGAAATCAGTGCAACCATGGTCAACCATGGCTCTGTCAGTTGTAGTCGGCTGAATTTTCACAGGGCTGTTATGAAGAGGGAGATCTTCGTCAGATTCGACCCTGGAAAAGTTGAGACTTTCTCGTTTCACGCCGTTTGTTTTAGCTTGATCCGTCTCGGAACATGTGGTGGGCAGCATCCGTTTGATATGATGAATGATCGCGATCACTACCTCTGGTTTGCTCGAATTTCAAGTAAATTTCTTGCTTTACTAAGTCTTGTATTCTGGCACACCTTTTCGCAAATAAAAAGAGATCCCTCATCTTCAGTAACATGGATTCCAATGCAGCGACGTTCTGCCCCGGGCGTTCTGCGGGAATGTTTACACGCTTGCTTCTGCCTCTAAACCCAGTGATCTTATCTTTAATCTTAGCTTGCTCAGAGCTAAAGCAAGCTCAGCTAAACAAATCTTTAATTTGTTGGTGTTGACTTAGACTTACTACAAATCGACTCGAGATTCGCTCGCGCTAACGTGCTCGTACTGTTATTTGTGAGTCGGCTTGTAGCAAGTCTAGTGTTGACTATGAACACGCTTTTGCCTCGCCATCCGCCATTATTATAGAATTTCAACCCATGGTAGTCACGAACCCATCACGAACCTCTTGAAACTGACGAGAAAGCGCTTTCTCTGTTGTTCTCAGGTCTTGTTTTCATAACACAGTCAATTGATCCGGTTTTCAGAGAAGGTGACAACAGACACGAGACATGCCGACTGATACCGCGCATTCTTACAACCTCGCTGATTGGAACAAGTGTTCAAGTTATTACAATTTATGCGGATGGGGAGGCGGGAGTAAACAAACTCAGCATAGAGCTCTTCTCGCTGCGAAGGAAAATAAGTGTCTGTGGGCAGGCTATATATATGGTACTTTGATAATCACAAAAGAGATCCCAAAGGAACTCAGTGGAGGACAATTTTAAATAACCTAAGGGCATGCAATCCACAACATCAGAATATCAATATTATAAAATTAAAACCAACAACGAGACTTTCAGATCCCCTCCAGAGATTGCGGAATGTTTTTTAAAATAATTATTTCATTGATGTTGGATCTCAGCTTGCAGCAGACATGAATTTGAAAGATATGTATTAACAGAGTCCCTAGCATTTTTAGTTTAGACTTACAGATACAGCAAAAGTACTTAAACGTATTGAACAATTATTTACTCCCAAAGCTACGAGCCTGGACGGATTATCTGTAAAACCTCTGATAGCTGCATCAAGCTGCAGCCCCAATTATCTCTCATTCCTTAACAATTTATTGAATACAATCATAAAGTCAGGTGTGTTTGGCTCAGTCTGCAAAAAAAACACGAGTTAGTCCTCTACACCGGCAAAGAAGGTCCAGGAAATATAATGAATATTAAACTTGTAGTTACAAAACGTGAACCAGTGGTGTCGAGTATTGGCATGGAGTGTCGAACTCTATTTTATTAATCTCTCGTCGCAGACCATTTTTAATTTTATTCACGGCTCATTCCAAGTCCAACACAGATACACTGTGGTAAAAAACAGAACAGCGCAAGCGTTGCATTGTGGTAAAAAGTAAATTGAGATTTTGATCATCTATAGAATAGAATTGCTGCCTTGCTCGCTCGCTGCGTCAGCAACTATAGACCCATCTCAGTCCTCCTTATCGTAAGTAAAATTTTGGAAAGAATTTTATATGACCAACTTTATAGTTTTCTATCAACACAAAATCTACCAACTAATAAGCAGCTTGGCTTTAGAAAACCCGAGAAAACTGCACTCAACAATGACAGCTTAACTCCACAAATTCTTGGCTAGTAAACATGGATCGTGACCTAAATAATATTGTTTCACTGTACTTGTGCATCACGCTTTTTTTAGAGGAAGTGTAGTATTTTTTTAACTCGAATTTGGAGGAGGGGTATCATTACTGAGACTAACAGAAAGGGAACGTTATATTTTTGGGATAGCCTCAAAGTAATTAAGTAAGTAAGTATAAGGTAAGGTATAATCACAGGGAACCCACATGTTTTTTTAGTCTTTTATAAATAAAATTTGCTGCAAATTCTTTTTATCTGCCGTTGTTGTCGCGTTTCTTTCAGTAATCTATCAGAAAACA
>JAOBYG010214749.1:0-10041 GCA_025403545.1 Epizoanthus stellaris
CCCCCCCCCCACCCCCACCCTCACGGGCTAAACATTAGTACGTGTATTAATATAGGAATGTGGTAAACATTTTCCTGGGATTCTGTTACTTGAAAATGTCTTTATGTTGCAATTTTTTCCCAACATCTTTGTTTATGGATTCCTCAAGTTAGTTTCCATTTCTTGTGGGTGTGGGAAGCCGGAAATGATACTTCTTGCCATGTCAGGGCATGCACATTTTGAAGTTTTAGCAAAGTGTCTCTGACAAGCAGTGCTTGTTTGTGCTTCGCTTGTTCGTTTGTGATGTAGCGATTTTTTAGTCTAATATTCCTTAACTGAAAGCAGATAAACAATAAAAGACCCGAAGAAAGATGCATGGATTCCAGCTGGATTGCCCACCATAGACCAATCACATAAGAATTTGATTTATTGTGCGAGCAGATTATAATCACAAAACAAGCTTTCTTCTTTGCTTAGAAAAAGTCCGTTTGTTTCCATCAATCAATACTTCCATTAATATAGTACATGAAACAAAAACCGAACAAACTATGAACGTATTTTCAGGAATATCAGGAACTCACAAAATCAAAACTTACAGCAACAGTGAATACATTTTTACGTATGTTGTGCATAAAAATGATGACGATGATAGTGATTATAATGTCAGTGATGATGGTGATGGTGTTGGTGATATGTTGATGATAATGGCATTGATGATGATGGTGATGATGATGAAGATAATGATAAAATAGTGATAATATTAATGATGATGGTAATAGTACTGATAATAGTGTTGATGATTGTAGTTGCGATGATGATGACGACAACAATGATGATGATATGTCGGAAGCCTATAACAAGTTCACTGATATTTTTACAACATGTCGTGATATTCTCGCTTTCTGATTGGTTGAAAACCATTGTCAATAAAAGTATATACCACGGTTTATGCGCCATCACTGTATGCGCCACCACTGCAGGTCAAGGTCACCACTGTATGTGTGCACTTAAATGGTTTCCCAAGCTAAATTTATCACTCGTAAAAAGCTGGTACACTCGACTATTTCAGTTTCTTGTTGTAAAAACAAATTTACGATAGGTTTCCGTGGTATGTACTCTTATAGACCACTTTTTTCCTTCATTTTTTCCCTGGTGTCTCATGAATCCACAACATTTTGATCATTCGATGACGAAAAAACGTGGTCTGTAAGAGTACATACCACGGAAACCTATTGACCTAAAGCTTTAATGGCATCCAATTCTCTCTACATGCATCTAATGAATGTAAACTTAAAATTTCCTCATTGCATTTATACAGTTGGAAGGAAGCCAAATGTCATAACAGTGAAAACGAACATTGTTTCTGCAAAGGACCGTACCGACATAACAGCAACAATTGGTGCAAACGTGACAGCTTTGGAGGACTCAACGGTCACACTAAATTGTAAGGTGGAAGGATTCCCTCCACCAATAGTAACGTGGATAAGAGATGGCAAATCTCTTGCCTCGGATTTGAGTGTAATTGTAAATGATGAATCAGTGACCATCCTGGGTCTTAAGGAAGAGGATGAAGGGGTGTACACTTGTTATGCTACAAACATTCTAGGTGTTGCGTCTGCTGCAAGCAGAGTTAAGTTTCTTGGTAAGCATTTAAAACCTGATTTTTCTTTATGGTATATGTTACATTTTTTAATAAGGAAAGCAATTTTCTCTGCTTATAATATGGCCAACCTTGCCCTCTTTTGCTATTTTTTAAATATATATTTCCATTCTTTTACTCTTTTTGCAAGTTCATTTTTCCAGCTGACATGTTATCTTTGCATTTTGTTGTTGGCGACCCAAGTTCTGTCTCTTGGTATCATGGCGTCTCTTAGACTTGTGCTACATTTCTTCTGTCCCCTTTTACCCCAACAGGATTACTTTTACAAGTACTTATGTTTTCTCATTGTATCAGTTTATTTTTTCGTTATGTTTGTTCAAGTATCTGTTGCTTGTGCAACAGGCTTAACCGAGAAGGAGAGGGAAACAAGTAATCAGTGTGCAACATTGAGAGAAATACCGAGAGAACGCCCCCCCCCCCCAACTTATTCACTGTGTGACTTAGAGAAAAAGAAAGTATGCGGTCTGGTAGGGAGGAAGGGAAAGAAGGAAAGAGTGTACTTAGGGGGAAGACATGCAGGCGCTCGTTTATTGGCACACATTTATCTTCTTTCCCAGGCCAGGTGCTCTATCTTTCTCTCTGGGGTTCACTCTCTCACCAGATGTGATACCTTGTTCTGTCCTGCTAACATAGTTGTTCTCTCTTTTATACAGAGCAAGTCGCTCCTTCCATCAAGACTTCAACTGGTAAAACAGTATCGCTTGATTCCAGAGACCGAAAGAGCGTCACTATAGGTAGCGACTTGACTGTTCTAACATCAGTCAACGTCACCATTCACTGTTTAGCCACTGGTATTCCGGTGCCCACAATCAGTTGGATCAAACAAGGTCTCCTTCTGAAACGAGGGGAACGATTGTTGTTCAAGAATTCAGGGTTGGTAATATCACGTGGAGAGGTGGCTGATGGAGCTGTATACACGTGTACAGCCAGTAACCTTAAAGGAGAGGAGTCTGCAAATACCCGTGTGACATTTGTTGGTGAGTTACTGCTGAAAATTCCCACACCAAAATATTTGACCAGAAATTGTGAATTCCTGAATTCGTAGCGGTACTGCTATGTCAAGAAGGCTATTTAGTGCCTGAATCCATGACAGAAGCCCACATTAGGGACTTTGGGCAAGTTTCCTGGAGAGCGATGTCAACAAGAGTGACGAAATACAAGGAAGAAGACACTCTTTAGTTGAATGACCTTTGTAGGAGACTATGAGAACCCTGAATTTGTTAAAACGTAACTTATTACAATATCAATATGAAAATAAGAAACCAATCACGTACAAACAAGCGTTTTTGATAAATCACCAACATCGCTCAACTAGTTTTATAAGCAATGTATGGAGACCAGCAAGGAGAATTCAGAAACAGTACAGTTGTTGTGTTTGGGGACTAAAGGAATAAAGTTAAACTTGATTGATGTAATTCACGTAGTTGTAGCCTTGCTGTTGTAAGATTCGGAGAGAAGGCTTCGCAGTTTTAGGGATTGATGACTTGCCGCTGCCTTCCTAAGAATCATTTTTGCTAGACAAAACCATGATCAGTGAATGGTTATCTTGAAGTACTCGACATGCTTCTCAGAAATTGTAAATTAAGGATACATGTTTTGACAAAATTGTTACAGGCTTTTTGAAAACCTTTTGTTTTCTACATTGAAGTTCCAACTAGTTTTGGAGTTGGCATTACTTATATCAGTTGTTGTTCTCTATTCCAACAGAACCAGTTGTGGTAGCAATCGACTCGACACCCGAAACTCTCGAGGTTCTAACACCCCGATCATTTGCGACCGATATTGGTAGCACTATCACCTCACTTGATAAAAACAACATAACACTGAGGTGCCGTGCCACTGGAGTGCCACAACCGGAGATCGAGTGGTCCAAAGATGGCGAAGTGGTCCAGAGTGGTGAAGAATCATTCAGTATACCATCTGCTAAGAGCTCTGACAGTGGACAGTATACTTGTAGAGCCACAAATAGCCTCGGATCAACTGCAGAGAAAATCACGAAAATAAATATTGTAGGTGAGTGAAATAAAATAAAAGATCTCAGACACTGGATTTGCACTGTAGCGAAGATCATTACAGCTTCACATTCGGTAGACTACTTTCACTGTGTTATTGCCGGTGGTTATACCTGTGTTTTACCACCATATTAATATGATTTATGAACAGGTACAGAGGCTATCATTCTAAACAACCCTGATTCTAAACTGGTTACCGCCTCTCTCTAGCTTGTCTGCATGAACAGATATAGACATGACTTGACTTGCATAAGCAATCGTGCTATACAACTGCCATCATCAATCTACAGAAATATATTTTCATTTGTGTTTGTTTTACTTCTCAAAGTTACTAAAACATTTTGATTTCCAGTTGGTCAAAAACCGCAAATCCCAATTTCCAAGGAAAGTGTGGTATCTGTCAAAGTCCGTGAAGTAGTGAAAGCTGACATTGGTGGTAAAGTGACCATTTTGGAAGATTCTACAGTAACACTAAGGTGTAGTGCCAAGGGAATTCCCCCTCCAGTTATCACGTGGTCAAAGGATGACAAGCCTCTTACAAGTGATGGGAATATAAATATTGATGACAAAACGGGATTAGTGACCATCTCAGGTATACAGCCAGAAGATGAGGGCAGCTACTTGTGTACTGCTACCAATGTGCTGGGCTCCGCATCTGTTGCAAGTAACGTCGATGTTGTCGGTAAGATATAATACTTAGATTGACAGAATGACTATCAGGGCAATCGATTGTCCCAAGAAAATAGAATACATGGCAATAACTTCGTTGGAAAAAGTTTTAATTGCCGAGCATGTTACAAAATATTTTTTTATAATTGCACTCAAAAGAATAATCACCCAGTATCCATTCCTATCTAGAAACAGTGCAAGTATTGTTTGATAGCATTTCATTAACATTTGATTTGTTTAACATTAGTCTTGTACCAGCATGTCAACGAGAAGAAAACAAACTTTTGATAGTTGGCCTGAGTATGCATTCACCGATGTGATGAAATTTGTCTAAGTAATATCGCTTGTTCCAACAGAACAAGTTGGCCCATCCATTAAGTAATATCAACTTTTCTAACAGAACAAGTTGGCCCATCCATTGAGTAATATCGACTTTTCTAGCAGAACAAGTTGGACCATCCATTAAGTAATATCAACTTTTCTAACAGAACAAGTTGGTCCATCCATTAAGTAATATCAACTTTTCCAACAGAACAAGTTGTCCCATCCATTAAGTAATATCTATTTTTCCATCAGAACAAGTTGTCCCATCCATTAGGTAATATCTCTTGTTCCAACAGAACAAGTTGGCCCATCCATTCAGTCTTCAAGTGGTGAAACTATATCGCTCGACTCAAGAGACCCAGTCAGTGTGACCATTGGGGAAAATCTGACTGTTTTGACGTTAGTTGATGTCACCATTCGCTGTATAGCCACTGGTCTCCCCACGCCCACAGTCAGTTGGAGCAGAGAAGGATCCCCCGTTACCAGCGAGGATAGAGTGTTCGTCAACAGTTCGGTGTTAGTGATATCAGGTGGTGAGGTGGCCGATGGAGGGGTGTACACTTGCACAGCTAGGAATCCTGATGGAGAGGTGTCAGTGGATACTGCAATTACCTTTGTTGGTAAGCTTTGTACCATTTAACATTCAATTGCACTTATTGTGCGCAAATTCGATAAAAAAAATTAATTTGCACATAACAAATTAAACGAACAACTAATTATACTTATTGTATAGCGGCAGTGTTATTTTTGTTGTTTTCAGAAAATGATCCGTACTAATTGAAAACATTTTGAGAAATCCCATTCTCGGAGACCAATGGCAATCTGTCCGGTGAGGGAAGAGGGAGAGGGGGAAAAGTCAAGAGAGGGTCACTCTCTTCCCACCGGACTTCCCGTGGGTCTCTGAGGGTGGAGAAATTGCAGCCGGGAAAAGAGATCTCTGTATTTGGTAAAGTAAGACGTGGATTTTTGCTAAATGGTTTAGGGCAAAGGTTTTAATAATGGGAGATTACTATTTCACATCCTAACTTTAAATTTGATCCATACGTTGCAGTTCCAGAATGCAGAATGCCTGGCTTTGAACAGACACATAATTGCTGATGTGACATTTGTCCTTACAAGGCAACTGTCAGGCGTTTTACTATTAGTATAAAAATCAACTTTGCCTATAGTCCAAATGTGCATGGTTATATGCATTGCAACTGAAATTTAACAAAGTATGTTTATAATGAAAAAATATTCTTTTTTCTGTTTCTGTTTCAACAGCACCAATTGCACCAAGAATCGAAATCCGACAAGAAATTATTCAGGTTCTAGAACCCAGGTCCATTTCAGCTGATGTTGGTAGCGCTATCACCTCACTTGATAAAAACAACATAACACTGAGGTGCCGCGCCACGGGTGTGCCACAGCCACAGATCACGTGGTATAGAGATGACGAAGTGGTCCAGAGTGGTGGGGAGTCATTCAGTATACCAGCTGCTAAGAGCTCTGACAGTGGACAGTATACCTGTAGGGCTACGAACAGTCTGGGATTTACTGCAGAGACAGCTACGAACGTAAAGATTGTAGGTGAGTGGACATCATTTTGTTTACATACTGTTGATACTGTTGCACATTCTGTAGACTAGATCTATTGGGTTGTAAATGTAGTTGTAGATGTTGTGGTTGTGGATGTAGATGTGGTTGTGGATGTGGATGTGGTTGTGGTTGTAGATGTGGATGTGGATGTGGATGTGGATGTGGATGTGGATGTGATAGCTTGTGTTTTTTTATTCAGAGAGTAGCAACTCAGATAATAGCGGAACGGAAAATGAAGACATGCTACTCGAAGCACTGGGCAACACAGATAACAGCGTAACTGAAAACGAAGATGTGCCATTGGAGGCACTGAGCAACAAGGATAGTGCTATATGTGGCAAGCCAAAGTGCTAGTGCACAAAGAAGTGAAAAGAGGCCAATGAAAAGAGAACTGCAGTCCTAATGACGATGTGATAAAGAAACTAGCTTTTTTAAAACTTTTTACCAAAGAGGCAGCTAAGGTCAAATTCAAATCCAAAACAATCAGGTCTATCGAAACGCTGCATCACAAATATTGGACAGATAGACGCTCCTAGTAATGGGCTCCTGCGACAATTTAATTTTGCAATTTTTAGATGGCAATATTTTGTGGCACTTTAATTTCGTGATTTGGAAGAAATTGTAGAAACGAAGTCATTTAATATTTGCGATTTCATGAAATTCGTTCCAGAAGCAAAGAAAGCCAAAACAAACAAAGGGCAGATTATTTTAATTTTTTAATTTCATAGTTAGTTAGTAAATAAATACAAACACATGTGAAACTGACCAAACTATAACGTACGCAACTGCAGGTAACTTCGTACAAGATGGGGTACAAACCACCAGAATATAAAATGACAAAGTATCGTAATGATGATGACCTTGAAGTTGAACTTGAACAAAATTTACTCAAAAAAGAACTAGCTTTGACAAAAATCTGCATGTGTTGTCATGAAATGTTCACAACATATTTTTTGCGTCACTAAATGTTAGCGTGTTTTTCAAATCTCACAATACGCGAAAATTTGATGTTGTGGAAATTTCATATAATAAGGTAGCTATAGACGTACACGTAGATGTAGACGTAGAAGTAGATGTAGACGTAGACGTAGACGTAGACGTAGCTGTGGACGTGGATGTAGATGTGCATGTAGATGTGGATGTGGATAAAAGACAACTGTAAAAACTGACGTACTTTAAATGATGCCAAGCTTAGTGCAGTTGTAAAACGTTTTTGCTCCAAGGTATTCCAATAAGAACTTGAGACGAAACTAAGTTATTATTTTTATAATATTCAAGGTTACTCATAACAAATGTGTTAATTCCTTGTATCCTAGTTGGAGAGAAACCGCAAATCTCATCTTCCAATGAAAATGTGGTCTCTGTCAAAATCCGTGAAACAGTGGCAACTAACATTGGCAGTAACATCACCATTTTGGAGGATTCTATGGTCACGCTTAAGTGTAGTGTGAAGGGAATTCCCCACCCAGTGGTCACATGGTCAAAGGATGGTGATCTGCTTTCAAATGGTGGGAATGTAAATATTGATAAGAAGACGAGGTCAGTGACCATCTCAAATCTGAAACAAGAAGACAAAGGTTTATACACTTGTACTGCTTCTAACGTCCTAGGAGATGCGTCGGTTTCAAGTAATGTGAATGTTGTAGGTAAGATGATCTCTTACCCATTTTATTTCTAAGGGCCAGTTTGCACAAACCCAGGTTGGCTGCCAGCCAGGGTCAAGTCATCAACCCGAGCTGCGAAAATTTCTCGTTTGCATGAACCCAGGTTGTCTATCATGCGAGGCGGGTACACTCAACCAGAGCTAAATTTTCTTTTAAGAATTCGAAGCCCTGATAACTGCCTTGTAAATATTTATTTGTTTGAACAAAAATTGACTTGGATTTTGAAATGTTTCTGTTGATTTTTACGAAAAGAAATAATTGTAAGTATTGACCCGGGTCGGGCGAACCTGTATTTACATGAACTTTTGCATGTATTTGCACACCTTTTGAACCTGCCAAGTCAGGTCAACCTGGTTCTCGAAATGGGTTACTCGGCAAGATGGGTTGGCCCAGGTCAAACAGCGGGTTCGTGTAAAAACTTACAGGCGTTTGACAGAGGAAGGCTTGACCCGGGTTGGCGACCTGACCTGGGTTGGCAGCCAACCGGGTTCGTGTGCACAGACCTTAAGCTAATAATTTTAGTATTGAAATTGTTTTGCACAATATAATGTTAATGGCATTGATAACAAAATTGTACCCATGAAAATGTACTATTCGTTAGGACCGCTTGAAGAATTTCAGAGTTGGTTCAGGTGATCACATATGATAATAATAACAATGACAACCATAATAACTATTGAAAGCAAACTTTTATAAGAACTTTTTGGTATAATTTATATATACAGCCATTTCAAAAAAGGTTGTCTGGAGCATTGTGCATTCGTGCATACCCAGACCGAAAGGAATTGTGGTTGCTCTTTCTGGCTGAGTAGGTGCGGTTATGAATGATTTATTATATGGCAAGCTGGATTCTCAGGTCTGTAACTAACTCCCTGCGTTGTGATTGGCTGAAAGCTAGGTCTGTATTTTACTGTACAGACTTTTCGCTATACGGACTTGCGGACCGGCAACTCGATTGTTTGTTTTGCAAACATGTGTTAAGCAAGAGGAAAAAAAACATATAATAAAAATATTAATAACCTCGTTTGGTCGGTCTGTACAGGAGAATATTTTGCCCTAGGTTTTTCGCACAGATCTCGTTTCTCTCAGTCTGTACAGTCAAGATCTCGGGCAAAATATTCTCCCGTACAGACCTCCCACTCAGTTATTAAGATGTTTATATAACATCATATAACAGAAGTCGTTTATCTATAGTAGATTATTGGCTCCCTTCTTGTTGACTTTCTTCACGTGAATTTTAATATATTCTTAGCCTAGAAATTAAGTATTCAACCAGGAGGAAACTGACACACTCGCTTGCTTTCTTAATCTCACTTTGAATTGCAAATTTCGATTTCCAATGCAAGAAAAGGGGAGGAGCTATCCCTGCTTTACTGGAAATTCCTGTTTGAAGATGGGTTCTATGACTAAAGCATTAGAAGTATGCCTCTTAGTTAACAATTGGTGATCAATAGCACGTGCAATAAAGCACCTGCCATTTATACCATATGCATCTGAACATCGGAGAACAGCGCTTGTTAATCAACAGGAGAAAAGCTGCTGGCTTACGATTCTTGTTAATCCTGTGGAGAAGATAGAACGAACTTTTGGAATTGTTTGCAAGGAATGACCAGATCAACTGCGAAACGAATGAAGCGCCACTCCGGCTCATTCTTTGATGTCTGAATATGACTTCTCACTATGAATAATCCGACTTGCAGATTCAGAAGAAAAAATGTGCATCGAATATTTTAACTACATTCAGCTTAGCTTCGGTACGAAAGAAGAAGAACCAAAATTTAGCGATTTCCACGCCACTGGAGAAAACCGTGCTATGATAATGATGGACAATACAGCATCTTTCAATTGTACAGCAAACATTGAAGGCGGTGCGTACATTCTCTCCGTAATCCTGAACACATTTAGCGGCTGTGCGGCGACAACGGGAAACATCATGGTACTAGTTGCTGTTTACAAGACGCAATCTTTGCGAACAGTGTCAAATTTCTTCATATGCTCTCTGGCGTTGGCCGATTTTTTTATTGGATTGTTGATTAACCCTTTGTACATTGCTATCGTTACGCTCAGAGTTTGGGTC
The DNA here is from genome assembly GCA_025403545.1 of Epizoanthus stellaris. Classification (NCBI taxonomy): domain Eukaryota; kingdom Metazoa; phylum Cnidaria; class Anthozoa; order Zoantharia; family Epizoanthidae; genus Epizoanthus; species Epizoanthus stellaris. Next base: position 9,964 of record JAOBYG010214749.1, read on the forward strand.
GGCGATCATCCGTTGTACCGAGCTGAAAACTATCTGTGGATTCAATCTCTTACAGTAACTACATTCAGTCTGGCAGCG
>JAOBYG010214860.1:0-10041 GCA_025403545.1 Epizoanthus stellaris
CCTTCCGTTATTTTTACCCTGGGAGTACCACCCCTGGGACCTAGACACGTTCATAAAGCCCAGAACTGCCATACTGAACTGACTGGGCTATGTATCACATGATACCAGAAGCAGATTGCATCAAATTGATATCAAACGCATCATTAAACGTTCTTCAGTGTGTTTGAGTCAGAAACTGCAGCAATGTTGGCTGGTGAGTCAGCACGATTTGAATCCATCAAGGGCGGATCGGTACAAATTTCTTGGTTCCAGGTCTGTCGTTTCATTTCATTTCATTTCGAGTCGAAAAAGCCAACAACTTTCATCAAGCTCGTACTCCACAACCGACTGTCAAATGTGTCCCTGAAGAAGGTTCATCTTGCCATCCGAAATATTGGCAGATCTCCGCATATAATTCATCTTTTACCACTGTTTTCATTGCTACGCGCCCTTTGGGGTCAAAATGACTCAGGCTGGCAGCGACCAGTGTCCCGAGACTGCACGGGTGACTGCACCAATCAAAATCGAAATCGAAATTGATATTTTATTATCGGAAATTAAAGCTCCTAGAAATTAACGCTCTATGAAATTAACGTCAATGAAATTAACGCGATTGTATGGGTAAATAGTTCCAATTCAAGAAAATTAACGCGAAAATGAACAAAAAAATCCAAATTAAAGAAATAAACCCGTAAATACAGGACAAACACTTTTTCTTGTTTCAATAAAACATAATACCGTAATGGTAATGGTAATGCATTTATGAATTGCGCACTTTCCATGTGTATGTTCAAATGCGCATTACAATACTAGGAGTCCAGTAACATATATCAGTAGAGATGAGGTGACAGACCACAACACCAGCATTAGCCTACTCTTATCGACAAGTGTGTGGGTTCTTTAAGTCCCCCGATAGACCGTCGAGAAACTAGACCAACGGCTTAACGTTCCTGTCCACGGACGGTGTGGCGAAAGAAGGTCGTACAAATACAACCCTCGGTGAGGCCGGGGATTGAACCCGGGGCCTTCTGGTCGGAGAGTCAGAGATCTTACCGACTGAGCCAACCACGCTCACACGAACAGATGAACAGACGAACAAACATACAGACAGACATCTGGACAAACAAATAAATATAGACTTATTTACCAATCAACAGGAAAAGATGATGAAATTTCGTGCATAGTATTCACTAACTTTTTTTTGCCTTCCACTACAGATTATAATCTGGAACCAAATTTCTGGACACATATTTTGCCACATTTTCTCGCCTGTTATATTGGAAGAGAACGAAGATCAGTATTCGTCCAGTAAGTTCATTTTAATCTACTTTTCCTCTAGACACGGTTCCTACGGTTATTAAAAATCCGTACTTCAACTTGAAAATAACCCAAGGACCTGAAATATACAGAGCTTCTTAAAACAGGGTTCGTACGCTTCTGGAAAGTCTTGGAATTTTTTTTTGTTTCTTTGAAACTCGTTGAAAGTCCTTAAAAGTCCTGGAATTTTACATTGACTGCTATAAACTCATGGAAACTCATGGAAAATCAGGTAATCCCAGACTGCGCCAAGTGATTTTTCTTTTCTTCTTTCAAAAAGAAAATCTCTGGATATTAATTTTCGTATACATTCTTTTTGACTTCAAAATACTACTGGAAAATCCTGGAAGATGCCTAAAAACTCCTGGAAAATAGCTAAAAAAACTCCTGGAAAGTCCTGGAATTTCAAATCTTGGAACCCCTGTTGAAAGACCCAGCAATTTTACAATTTAACATAAACTTGATATTTGTGCTGAATTTGCCGGAAATGGTACCATTTGACATCTCTACACACCAAATTCTTCAGCACTATATGAATTGCCAACTTTTCCCATTCCGTTTACAAGAGCTATTTCTGTTTTGCAGTGGATGGCGGTCATGCAATTAGCAAGTTGGTATTTCTCAAGACGCGATATGCTAACAAGAAAGCGGCAACATTAGTAGCAAGTGGGCCAAGAGGTAAACTCTTTCAGATTACTGTGGGTCGAGTGGCATATCCATAAACACAATCATAACCGTACATGTAATCACAATCATAATCATGCACAATCACAGTCCCAATCACAGCTACAGTCACAAAATTACAATCACAACTACAGTTCAGTCACAATCATAATCACAATCACAGTCATAGTCACAATCACAGTCACTATCATAATCACAATCATAGTCACAGAAATCAACCACTAAATGGTTTACAACATTGCACAATTTCTTAGTTATATTTTAATATATTTTTAAAACTTTTTGCATGCAGGATTGATTCACTTCTGGAACATTTATTCCAATGGGACACTTTTTGCCACTTTTAGCCCGGTAAGACAATGCACTGTAGAAATACTTGTATTCTTATAAATGGTACTGGGGTTAGAATATTGCAAAATCTGGACACTAAGCCCCTTCACACACACACACACACACACACACACACACACACACACACACACACCACACACACACACACACACACCACTGCTCGGTACTTTCAGTGTGCGCGGTTACTTAGGAAGTTTGGTTGCCAGGCAAGTGGGAGATTGGGGATGAAGTTAAGTGAAGTCTGCTCCAATCAAGGATTGAAGAAGCTAGAGTGATCTATCAGTGCCGGCACTTAACTTCGGTTTATGCATACATACATATACAGGTGCTGCCCACAGGGCTTTTCAGCTACCTGTTTTATATGAAATACAAGGCTCCAGTATACTTGAGGGTCTTAGCCAGACCACAGAATGCGGTTGACAACAATAACTGCCTTGGACGTTGGGTGTTGGCCTCAGTAAACAGACCACAACACCGGCATTAGCCAGGTTCTTTTAAGTCCCCCAATAGAACGAAAGTAGGTCGTACAAATACAACCCTCGGTAAGGCTGGGGAACTTTCTGGTTGGGAGTCAGAGCTCCTACCGACTGAGCCAATCAGGTTTGCACATGCTTTTACTTAAACGTAGCATGAAGCAACTGAGAATATTACTACTCCCTCTGGATGGGATGCTAGTCCATCACAAGTTTACCTCCAGCATTTTATTGGTTGTTTCCCCCAATAATTTGTCGCCCATGTACCCATTTATACACCTGGGTGTAGAGAAGCACTGTGAGAGTAAATGCCGTGCCCAAGGACATTACACAGTGATAGTAGCCAGGATCGAACCCTCGACCTTTGGGTCCTAAGTCCGACACAGTAACCACTAGGCCCCACGTCTCCCACGTGGACGAGGTTACTGGTGAGCAATAGAGTAACATAACAGGGAGCTGATTGCACGTGATTCCTTCATTACGCAGTCCTCTGATCACGTGGTCACCACAATGGCGACAGATTCACAGAACACGAAGCTGTTCACAGCTGACTCTGGAGGTACATCTTGTGTCTTGCTGCATATTTTGTCTCACTAATTGTCTTTCAGTTTTTCTGTTCATAAGTCAGCCTCAGAAAATCTGTTTGTGTCTAACTTTCTCTTTGTACCTGACCCTGTCTGACTAGCCTAATGGAGCTGTGTGGGTATTCATTTCATTGCATTTCTCATCAGTGTGCCATTAGCTGTCTTTGTGTATTGATCTGTCTGCCTATGTCTACCTGTCTGTCTTCCTATCTGTTTGTCTGTCTGTCTGTCTGTATGTCTGTCTATCTGTGCCAGTTTGCATAAGCCTGTCTGTATCTGTGTGTGTCTATGCCTGTCTGTCTGTCTGTATGTATGTACCTGTCTGTGTCTGCATGCAAGTTGTATGTGCCTGTCTGTGTCTGTGTCTGTCTTCCTGCCTGTTTGTGACTGCAGGCCTGTCTGTATGCAAGCTGTTTTTGTCTCTCTTTGTCTGCATCTGTGTCTGTGTTTGTATGTGTTTGTCTGTCTGTCAGTGTATGTGTCTATTTGTGTCTGCATGCATGCTGTATGTGTCTGTCTGTCTGCCTGTCTGTCTGTCTGCCTGTCTGTCTGCATGCAAGCTGTTTGTGTCTGTTTGCATCTGTGTCTGTATGTGTTGTATGTATTTGTCAGTCAGTCAGTCAGTCAGTCAGTCAGTCAGTCAGTCAGTCAGTCAGTCTGTGTGCTGATACGTGCCTCCCTGATTCTTCCCTCCAGGTGCTCATCACGTCTAACGTCCTTGCCCTTTGTCATTCTGACCTTCGTGGTCTGTTCTATAGTAATGGAGGCTGGGGGCATCAGAATTAAATCAATGTATTTATTTTTAGGATTTGTGACAGTTTGGAACATTGAAAGTTACTGCCTTAATGGCAAATCCACAGAGCCCCCGCCAGGTGAGTGGAGCTAATTTTAGACAGTGATACTCCCTAGTCACCTTCATGGTCTCTTTCCTGTTCTGCCATCACTTGCCCGCTTTTCTCTGCCTCAGGGTGTCATTACTCCTGCTTCTCTTCCTGTGCCTGCTCCTGTCCCATTTCGTATCCTTGTCCTTGTTCCTGTCCCTTCCCTTGCCCTGCTCAGGTCTGTACATGTCCATTCGTATCTCTTCCTACTTACCTGGTTGTCCGTTTGTATATCAGTTCTCTGTCAGTTGTCTTGCATTTCTGTCTGCCTATCCACTTTATTGTTACCATGTGTACCACTGTATACCCTCCTCTCTTCACGTCACCGAATCTCTCAATCTATCTCCTCAGTGAGCTTGCGATGGAGAAGTCACTGTCAGAGCATTACCTGGTAAGTTGTGGTAGCTTTAAGACCAGTCCGTAATCCATTGAGGTGTGCGACAGGGGTGGATTGGGAATGGGGGGGCGGTAGGCCACCTTTTGTTGCCACTTTGCTACGAAAAATGCAGCTGGATATGTCAGTTTTTATGGGGAGGGGGCTACAATCCATCATGGCTTACTGTACGGACTTCTTTGATGTGGCCTGGCGATATTTCTTACTCCAGAATGCGCATGTGCGGAGGGAGAACAGTACTCCTCCCCGCTTTATTCCCGCCACATGCCTCTGCATAACACTCCTTATGGAGTGAATAGAGTATCGATTTAGATTTAGATTTAGTTTAGACATGCAGTTCTTTAATTCACATATCTCTTTTATTGTTTCCTAGAGGAGAGGGAAGGACATTTACGGGAAGGGGGGGGGGGACTTATTACACATTTTTCATTCTAGAGAGGGTACTTAATTGACCAAATACGGTATGCAGAACAATAACACTAGCATGCAATTTCTTTTTAGTATCGAACTTGCTGAATCTTTCAAGACATTGCTGACGTCTTCCATTGACTATACTGTACGGCTGTGGACATGGGATGGACATTTTATAGGTTTGTATGAGCACCTCGCACTCAATCGTATGTACCGTTACTATTTTACCCCTATATGTGAATATGGGGGAAGGGAGGGTGGATAATATTGCTTTTGTTTGAAGGGAAGAGTGTACCTCGGGGTTTCTACGTGAAGACGAAGTCTCTGACCCTTAGTTAACGTTTGAAAATTATATAATGCAGAATTATACAGCCAGAAATAACAATGCAAGTAACCTAGAGAACTTAACAATACTAAATGTTGTTGCTGCATAACGTAGAAACGTTGGATCGGATTTAAATTCAAGATTTCCCTTTGATGACAAAAAATGAGGCCGTTAAAAAAAGAAAAACATGTTTATGTTCATTTAAGAAAGGTTTTTCTTTTTTACAACTTTTTGCAATTGAAAGACAAAAGAACTTAAAATTTCCATATATGGTTTAGCTTTTGACACTCTGCCTTTGTGCAACTTTTATTACTTCCTTCTCAAGACGCTTGCAGTCGCAGCCAAAACGTAGGACCACCATTTCAAACGTTGACCAGACCTTGTAGCGACATTTTAAACAATTATTTATACTTGTTTCCATAGGAACCTTAGGACAGCCCAAACTGTGGGACATCAACCTTCCGTCCACATATCAGCACCCAATGGCCCCATATGATGTGTTGGTGGACCCAGGGACCATCCCCAAGCATCCTGTGCTCGCCAAGAAGGAGTCGGTGGATAAGATTGTGCACGAGGACTCTGTACACAGTGGAGATGAAGATGAGGTATGGGTCAATAGCAACTAGACATTGATCCATAATAATAATTATTATTAAACCATAATAATAATTATTATTAAATACCAACCACTGGATATTGGATTTCTAGGAATTTGATTTGTGTTTTACTCACTAGCTATTAGCTCATATACCTTCGTTTAACCATACATGGGCAAAACATCTGTTTCCGAAACAAAGCAGCTGTTTCTTAAAACGCAAGTAAACTTTCAGTTCCTCCTGTTTCACACTAAATTCCACTTGGTTTACACTAAATTCCGTTCGGTTTACACAAAATTAAAAAGAAAAGAAAGTATATTTTGACTTGGTATTTAATAGTTTAAATTTTATTTATCCTCGCATGTTGAAAATTAACTTTAGAAAACATTAATTACAATAGGTAGACAACCAGACAGCCAGATAGTGACAGCTATTGATGGGTTGATACAGATAGATGAAGAATTGTATTACGATTTACTAAAATACATGCACATATACATACACACACAGACACATACGTACGTATGCATACATACAAACAAACATAGACACATGCACACATGCACACATAGAAACATACATACCTGCATGCACACATACATACACACAGACACATACATACATACTCACATACATATATACCTACACACATACATACATACATACATACTCACATACATATATACATACATAGATACATATACTCACATACATACATATATACATACATACACACATACATAGTTTTAACCATCTTTATATTTTAAATCTTTATATGTTTACACACATACATACATACTCACATACATATATACATATATACATACATACGTACGTACAACGTAATTCATACGTACTTAGGAAACGATAGATACAGATAGATACAGACAGACAGGTGGTCAAACAGATAGACAGACAGACAAACAGACAGGCAGGCAGACAGTTAGCAAAGCATAAGAGACTATCCACACAGACCTATACCAAACTCTATCACGCTCTCCTGCACCCTTTATAGAGTAAACAATGAGTTGGTTCCTTTTGTTTATTTCTCATTGAATCAGGAGTCAACGTTGATCACTCAGACGGCGGCGTCACAAGCAAAGAACGAATTGGTGTAAGTGAACAGGCCATCTGTAGCAAGTAACATAAGTAGGCGCCCTCTGCATTGTGCAACTACATTTAGATACGTAAAGACGTGCAGACCAGCCATGCATGAACGAATCTGTCATCAGCGACACCTCAGATGGCGTATTCGACACTAGATGTGTTACAGTCAAATAACACCTATTGGAATAAGTAAGAAGAACAAAGTGTTGTGATTGGTTGGCTTTAGCACTGAAATATTCCGATGAAACCTAATTATTAGAACTAAAATCACATTTTTATTTATTCTCAAGCCATATTATTTTTCTTTATATCATACTTTTTTGTAGATTTTTAAGTACTTATGCAAAAAACTTTCACTTTGCACAAATTCTTGATATTTTATGGTCTGTTGAAATCGCCAAATTTGTACAAAGAATTCCGCCATTTTGGCTCATGACCGAGCAACATAGGGGCATGGGTACGACACTGTGACATCATCCAGGGGGCTCCGTTGAGTTGGTTGTGCAATTAATATCAATAAAAACAACAACAACAACAAATGTATCATAATTGTATAACTTCTGCAGTTTCACTTTCAGTCCATTTTATTGCGGAATTACTATTTAACTGCGAAATATGGTAACTAAACATATTATTATTATTATTATTATTATTATTATTATCATATACGAAATATGGTAATTATTATATCATTATTTAAACAAGTGTGTAGTATAGGGTTGTCATAGTCAGTCATTACGCAACTCCTTTGATGACCCAGGCTTCCCGTGCTTCATAAAATGCGCGGTCGTGACCATTTGTGCACGTTGTCAAGCATGATTTAAAAATCGAGAATGAGACCAAATTTTAGTCTTTTCAAGGTTTGCACTACTCCCAGAATTCCTGGAAAACTCCTGGAATTTCGTAATTTTCTTCCTGGCCCCTGGAAAATTCCTGGAAAACTCGGGGTATTTTTATCTACTCGTGGAATTTTGTAGAATTTTTTTAGTAAACAGGCCAGGGCTTGCTCAAACTGTTACTAGCATTGTGGTAAATTAATCAAAGGATTTTGAAGCAGTTTTAGAAAAAATTTACGTTCTGTAGTTGAAAAGTTTATAAGTGCAGAACGTTTTACTGCTAGAGTGGTGAAATAATATAGGAAATGGTCGTGGTAAAACGTTTTTGTACCCTGGTAAACGGCTGGAAAATTCCTGAAATTTTCAGTAATATCTCAAATCAGCAAGATCCCAATGTGAAAACAAAACCTGCAACTGGGGGATTGCACTTTAGTAACCCTGCCAGTTGGCAGTTTTCTTGGAGTAATTTATTGTTTAGCAATTAGAAATATATTTCTTCTTGAAAGAAAGTTTGTAAACTGGTTACTTCAATTTTACCCACAGTATTGATGATCAAGAAATCGCAGAAGAGCTGAAGAAGAGAATGCCCCAGAGAACGATGGGCAAACGGTAGGTTTACGGTACAGAATAGCACAAAACAATATTTTATATATTTATTACATACAGCTCGGTAGCTGGTTGAAAAGTAGATATTCCACAAGAAAGTAACAAATATAACAAATATATAATTATATTATGGCAATAACAAATTTCTAGATTTTATGAAATAATTTATTAAGAACAGGATTGGATAGGACAGGGGGGGGCTTACAACTGAAACCAATTGCAGAATAATTGCACACATTTTAGGAATCCTACTGATGATCAGTTACTGTTCTAATACCGTAAAATACCGTTAGTAAAATGTTTGAAAGCACTTTTTGGGCTTATTTTTGGAGTGGGTTTATTATTAGAAGGAATTTGCCTTTCAAAAATTGGTTGGGCTTAAAAGTGGAACCCACTTTGCATCTGAAGTTTTTCAATGCGAACGTGCGAACGCGTAGGCGCGTGTTATATAATTTACTTGTTAAATGCCAATTAAGACAAGCTTTATTGAAACAAGACAACACGCTGTCTGTAAACATTCGCAACCCCATCACAGTAACGATATAAAAAAGTTGTCCAGTCATCAATGCTTTGAAAACTAAACAAATTGAAATTCACTGTGTAAAAGCCCTTTGATTTACTTGTATTTTAAGATAAATCCTTTTATTTTCGGAGTGGGCTTATTATTGGAAGGGTCTAACTGTCTGACATTTGGGGGGGCTTATTTTCAGAGTGCGCTTATTTTTTTTGGGGGGGGGCTTATATTCAGAATTTTACAATAACTCAACACAGACACTCAGCATTTTGGAGACCGTGTCATGCATTAATACTAATATTATTAAAAAAATTGACAGTTCGAGCTATCAGGAGTAAATTAGTAAGAAAATGACTTGGAGGGAGAGTGAATCTACTTTGAGTTAGCAGGAGGTTTAAGTTATTGAGGGTTCGAGTTATTGAATGTAAAATTACAGTAAATAAGTGAAGCAAACCCAGGGGAAAGAGATCTTGGTTCAAATTAGTGGGAAATTTGAGTTATTGAGGGTTCAAATTATCGGTAGTCAACTGTAAATTGTTTTAAAAAGACTGAAATTATGTAAATATACCAGGGCAGGGTACAGTAGCATGCACCCCTGGGAAAGTGCCAAAATCTTGGTTATCTAAGATATCATTTTCTGCATTTTGAGACTATTCTCAAGTAATTATGGCCAACTATGTGTAAGGTTTTAAGAACTGGTATCTTTTCTGAGACACTTTAATCATACTTTGACAATAAATATACTGGAAAAGTGTTGTTGATAGAAATAATGATCAACTACCCTTAATCTACCAGGGAGGCTTATTTCTTTTCAGATCTTTCAGGTAGGGGGTTTATTGGAAAAATGGTCTTAACTCTTGCCCTGCTAGAGACGATTTCACTAAAACCAAGGATGTTCTAACTTTTGAACCAGGTGACGAAACCCCTTAACATTACCATTCATTTTGTAGCTCTTGAGGAGTACAAGTGTTTGGTGATACTTG
>JAOBYG010214971.1:0-10038 GCA_025403545.1 Epizoanthus stellaris
CAACAAACGGCCAACCATAGTCATGTGATTGTGGGGGGGGGGGATGAATAGGTCTGCATTCCAGCAGATTTTCCTTTAAATTGTATTTGCATAAAAAAATTTAGTCATAATTTTTTGCAGAATTGGAGATCCTAAAAATGTAGCAAAGTTGCCCGATGGAGTGTGCTATGGATTTGTGCAACAAGAATTGCAACTTGATGGATTTTGCTTTTAAAATGTTATAGATGCATGGATTCATGCACCCCATGATCATGAGCTTGTACTGCCTGGTGGGAGTACCAGTTGTTGTGTTTGGGCCGAGAGGGCTCAAAAGAGGGAACTATCAGTAAGTGACAAAATCAAGATACTAATGGCGATACATGTACATATAGCCTGAAACTTAGACATGCTCCTCGGCCTCAAAAGATTTTTCTTCCCGAGAGAGACGTCTGAACAAGTTAGCTGTTAATCTCGTCCAGTGACGTCACTACGCCAGATCTTCGTAGTGCATTTATTTGTTCTGTTCATTCATATTCAATTATTTTGAATAATTTGCAAAGAGTCACTTGCTTTCATTATATTTAATAATAATTAACGGAAACGACCAAACAAATCCACTATGAAGATCGTAACTGGGCGAGATTAACGGCTATCTTATTCAGACATCTCTCTCTCTCGGGGAGAAAAATCTTATGAGGCCGACAAGAACATCAGTCTCAGGCTATGTATACAGGGGCATACCTGACTGTAAGCCAGTTAAGCATGGGCTTCTTTTTAACTTGTGATTGTAACTACAGTTACTTTATGGCCTGTAAACCCCAGGTCTTGTACTGGTGTAAATTGGTAACCATATATCAGGACTATCAGCAACATTCCGGTGGCGGGCTTAAAGGAACGCCCCTGGTATATCTATGGTTGCCAAGCCTATTGGAGTGAATAAATAGTACAAACCTTCATACAGTTTGTCTCATTGTACCCAATAAAACATACCTTAATTCTACTAGACAAGACTCCACTTCTCAAATGTTTACAATTGGCACACACTTTGTGACTGATACTTCTCTGATGGAATTTCTCTGAACATTAATTTTGTGTATTACCTCCTCTCACAAAACACAAATCTTTGAGAAACTTACGGTAGATATGGCCACATGAAGGAAAAAAAGATTTGATACCTACTAGTGACCGTAATGTCCAGTAGTTCATCAATATACTCTGATTCATGATTCAATATGGTGGTTGTATGCCTCAAACAAACACTGTATGTAATATCTATTCACTCCTTATTACACTTAGCATTGTTCTTGCTAGACTCTGAACGCAGAAGGGCGGCTCATTTGCATAATAATAACATTAATTTGCATTATAATAGCTGACACATTATTAAGTTTTTGTACATATTTATTCTACTTTACCCATGCTATATTTCCAGTGTTTTTAACCTATTAAATCGCAACAGTTTCTCTTGCAGCAATAAATGAGACATTAATTGATAACAAAGTTCTATTCATAAATGCACCACGAACTGAACCAGTCATCTTTGATTTCCATGTTGGACTGCACATTTGTTCCGCTGCTTTATGTAGTTAAATCACAGTACATCATTCTCTCTGCCATATATTATTTTCTAAAGCTTTGAGAACTGAGAAGTTGCAAACAAACATAAAAGCACAAAATCCCTAATAAAACAGCGACAATCCATGGGGGCGTTGGCGCGCGGGTGGCCCTGGGATTGAAGGTGGAAACTGCTGACCTTTTGAAAATGGGCTCATATTTTTGATCTTGTGTGTTTGTGATCGCTTCGTAGTTCGATTTCAGTGGGTTTTTCCGATATGTTGCTGCTCAAATGAAGTTAAATCATTGTAGCACTGACAAGAACTAAACAGAAAAATGACTGGCAAACAGAAGAACACAAAGAAAAACAAAAGGGTGCTGGGGAAATCAAAAGGGCGCTGGAGAAATCAAAAGGGCGCTGGGGAAAAAAAAAAGGGCGCTGCGCCCTTCGGTTTTGGCCTAGCGAGAACACTGCCCGCCCGTCAGTCAAGAACAAGAACTGAATTCCCTGGTCATCCCCAATTTTCACCTTTTTCTGCATTGGATATCAATTCCCCCGTGGTGTGTCGGAACAATATTGTTACATTTAAACTCTTTTATTTAAATCAAGTATTGACGAAGTGGTTGTGTGTTGTGTCTTGCCTTGATTTATCTTGGTTTGCATATGTAGTATGTAGCGATATGTGATTTCTTGTCATGTCATTGCTTCAATGATTTGATTCATAGATTGGATGATGGACCCAATTCAATTAAAAGAAGCATAACTGTCGTCCTTTTACCTCCATAGTCTTAGGTTTTAGTTCTTGTAAACAGTAAACTGTAAAGCTGAAACTGATCGGCTACAGTGTATGCACAAACGTAACTACTTTTACATATCTCATCACAGGTTCATGGAGAGGCGACGCTTATCTTCCCACTCCTTGTGGCAGAAACCTTTGCTAGGAATTTTAAACCCACCACAACCGAAAGATGAACACATGAAAAAAGAACACAGCCAAAACATAGACAACATAGTAACTGGCCATGCGGGCCAAGAAATACATCGTATTTTAAAAAGCTGTAGCACTAGATTTGACTCCCTGAAGAGACAGACACACACACAGATAAACAGGCAGACAGATATAGACATACAGGCAGACAGATATAAACATACAGGCAGACAGATATATATATTCAGGCAGACATATATGGAAAAAAAGACAGACAGATATAGACATACAGGCAGACAGATATAGACATACAGGCAGACAGATATATATATATTCAGGCAGACATATATGGAAAAACAGACAGACAGATATAGACATACAGGCAGACAGATATAAACATACAGGCAGACAGATACATAAACAGACAGACAGACAGACAGATATGGAGAGATTGACGGACGGATTACCGACAGAAAGGCAGGGATAGACGTACAGATTTCATTTATTCGTATTTATTAATTCTCCACGTTTTAACTATTTGCAATGAATCGTTAATCATCCACCAAAACTGAGAGGGGGTCCCTGTAGAAATAAATGATTTGACTTCCTCCTATATAGTATCAATTAATTAACAGTTTCTAAACTGTTCAAAACAAACTAGTTACAAATAAATTAAATTTGTTTTTAACCATAAAGCAATTATTTCATCGTCATGTGCAAGAAGAACACCCTACCTATGGAGTGGATGAGGCAAAGATGAGAAGTTTATTCTGTTTTATATATATCTAACGCGTTAACAGGAAAGGGGTCGTGTGGATTTCAGGCTAATAGGCGTTTTTAGCGTATTTTAAAAGGATGTTTTTTTTCCACCATATGTCTTGGCAAGTGTTGTTTTGAGTGATTTGACTAAGGTCTCACAGTTAAACATGATAGGATGTAGGCAAAGAAATCCGATATGGTGCTTGTTACGTCATTAATTACTCCGAAAATGACGATCAAAATACCCAAATATGGCTTAGTCCGTTAGACACCTTTCTTGTTAATGTGCTACATATGCAAAAATAGAAGACCGTGGCCAGTAAACACAACATTTTACTGCAATATTTACAAAGTTTCGTATCAATGTTAGGGTAGTAGAAAACTTTTTCTCATTTCGTTTCTTATGGGATTGTCAAGAATCAAGACCCTTCCAGTTGCTGACAGTTTTAAAACGAAATCCGTAAGAGCGTTCAAAAATTATTTTGTAAATAGCAAATTAGGTATTTTGTGCCAATTAATGCAACTTTCTGCTCATCTTCACATTTCCATATCTCGTAATTGAAATAAGGAAATAAACTCCTTTTGCTCCAAATAGTGATCTAACTCATTGGAAATCTTTCAGAAGAAATGCGGCCGGTTTACATTCCTTTTATAAGAAGAAAAGCAATAAAATGGAAAAGAATGTGAAAAACATGCTCAAAAATGTAATTCGCAAATTATTTTAAAAACGCTTTTGTAGATTTTTCGAACAAATTGTCAAGACATAGCCAAGACCATGCACATAAAAGCCTGATAGTCTCTTTAAAGAAGTTAGGTCTAGATGTTGAGAAATTTAGTGTCATTTAAAATTGAAAGGATTCTAGTACTTGCCATGGCAACGCTGATCACGATCAAAACATTTGAAAACGAAACTTTGATCTTTTGCCTGCTGCTATGCTATATTACGAAAATAAAGGTTTGCCTTAAGCAAGCATTTCTTTTCCGAAAAAGCACACCCAAAAACAACTCACTTGCTATTAAGAGGCGTTATTAAAGCGCTTTTCATGCCACTCATAGCTTAGTAGGATTTTAATCTTCTTTGATTAGCTGACAGCCGATAAAACATAAATGAATTTTTGGCACTAGCAGTCGGTTCTAATAGCTATTCCTGTGCCATTTGAAAAGCAAAGATAAATATGTCTTACCTGGTTAAGGTGATTTATTTTACCTAGTACAGAAATTTTACAACAAAAAGGAAGTGTAGGGATTCATGATCACGAAAAAGCCCTTTTCAGACGTCGAACTTTTCATGCGCCTAACTTATGCTAATGAGCTAGAACAATATACATTTATTAGCTGATTAGCATTTGGTTCGGCACATGAAAACTTCGACGTCTGAAAGGGCCCAGGTCTGCTTGAAGGTAACCGTCAATGAATGAAGAGCAAAGATACGGACCTTTGATAGTGTGGGATGAGAGAGGAAGAATTTTGAAAAAAAGCAAGATCAAACGGCGAAAAAAATTAACTTGCTTGATAATTGTTTTAATGGGAAAATAAGGGAAATAGAAAAACATAATTTGCAGGACATTTTTCGAGAAAAAAATTTGAGTAAAATCATTTTCTTCGCCCTCATCCCACAATATCAAATGGTTATCCCTTATTATCGGTAGTTTGGCTATACTGTGGTTTGACATCTTTAGTTTTGTATCCTAGGAATCTACACTGAAAATGTTATTAAACCGAAGAACCTCCGCCGATGAGAAGTATATAAATAGTTTTAAAATCACAGTTTTCTCGCTCTTAATATACTTTTTAGTGCAGAAGCCAGGAAAATGTGCTTTCAATTGCTGTTATTCACATGTCATCTTATGCACATGTACCATAAAAATGAAAAAATTCATTATTTTTCAACATTGTTTTTCAACATTCAATATACGTCACAAAGTTATTTTAAAAATATTTACCACTGTCATTCAACATGTTGTCTAATTCAAATTATTAACCATAAAGATGAAAAAGGCATCGGAAAGCTATTAAATTGTTTGCTAAACTCTGAATTGCAGTCAAATCACATCTACGGGACACGGGATAGATTATTGCCCCAATACCGATATTGCAAGAAATACAAAGAAGATCTATTCTTCAGTATAAAGACCAAGAATCAAGGTGCTAACTGGCGTCAGTACAAATAACTCCCATAGTTTTCACTACGATTGGGTCGCTCCAGGTAGCGCATTCAATTAACGAGTTGCATATCTCCATATGGCCCCTGATTATTCCAAACAGTTATGTTAAAACTGAAACTCTTATGTAACGAATAACAGCCTAACTATGTCCTGATAAAGAACCTACATATAACTGATGCCCTATACTTCACAGTATTCTGACATCTTCATTCTTATCAACACAACTAATCAAAAATATTTTAATTACTGCATGTGACGCTTTAACTTGCAGTTATAAATGGCTCATTCATTTTTATTCATACTGCTGTATAAACTTTATTTATATTCATTGTTTTTAACTATTGCCAATGGTAATTTTTAGGTAACTTTTAGAGAGCTAGTCACAGTTACCCACGGTTGCTGATGAGCAGAAAAGAAGACAGGCTTCAGTTCTTCAAATCGAAGACTATGGAAATTGTGCGATTTGCGTTTCTACTTGTGGCTATGCTGCTTCTACTATACGCAGCAGTAGTTACGGTGAAAACTCGTGTGAGTAAACATGTCACAAGAAACGAAGAAGAATTCAATCAAATCAAGCAACAAAGAACAACGCTTTCTCCAAAAGAAAGAAGAGAAAACAAACTTGCAATATTTATGTCTGCCCGTGATGCCACTACTATACCGCAAAGAATTCATATACTCGATACGTACAAGCAAGACAAGGCATACAGAGATAGTGGAAGTTTCAAAGAGCTATTGTCCCAGCTAGGAAGAAAGCGTTTGCATGAAGACAAGTCCCGTCGAAAGCGAGATCTGGGAGAAGGCGACACTCCTAAGAGAGGATCTCCAGCACATCCTGGAGCCAGTGCAAATTATGATCGGCACGGAGGATTTCCTTCTAATGTGTTACCTACAAGTACCTCTGATGCGATTAAGAAAAACTTCACAGCGGATCCAACAACGAAATACAGTACGGCAATGATTACCACAGACGCTCCACACCCCGAGATAAACGTTTCATGCCAAAATAGCTGGCTTTCTTGTACAGGAAGATGCATGGAGGGAAGAGATCCTGGACAAATAAAGGAATCTTATCTTCAGTGCTATTGCGATGAACACTGCGAAACCTTCACCGACTGCTGTTACGACTACCACGGACATTGTAGGAACACTTCCGGGGACAGACATCCCATAACTATGCAGTCGAACAACCAGTTATATGAAAACAATGTATGGAAGTGTCTTCCTCAGCCGAGAAATGGCCCAAAAGGAACTAGTGGCATTTGGATGATAGCGAGTTGCCCAAGCGAGTGGAAGAACACTACAATAAGAGACAAATGCAAAAGAGAATCTGCTCTGTCATATAAAAACTACCAAGATAACATCCCCATAGTAGCAAGAGATGGAAAAACCTACAAAAATCGCTTCTGCTCTATCTGCCACGGTATTTCCGCAAAAGAAATAAGCTACTTTGCTTTAGAGTTTTCATGCGATATTTTACCACCCAGCAGTTACAACACTGAGAAGACAATGGAATTTCTGTCTGCACACTGTTCTATTTCATGGAAACCGAACTTAGGCATTCAAAGGAGATATTGTTATAGTGATATCATCAACCGCTGTCCCAAATCGGCCTCGGAAAGTCTCCAGAATGGCTGCAAAAATGGTCCGCCTGGAATTGTATGTAGCACGTATGGTGTTTATTACAGCAGATTCAAAAACGTTTATTGCGCTCTGTGTAATTATGCTACATCGCTTATATGTGGACCACCAGTAATAACCGGAGACTGTGACAACTGTGCAATAACAGGCACAATACAATTTTCAGTTATCATGGATCTTGGACTTTCAAGTCAAACAAATTTACCAGCTGCAGGGCATCAAACAAAGGTTTCGTGTCCCACTGGTAAGGTGTACGACCCCCATCTAGAACTTTGCCGGAGAGGTATAGCAAACCCGCTGAACCAGACTGACTTTAACAAGTACCGTATTTGTGCTTGGTTGATAAACACAACAGACACGATAGATACGTTTGTGGACTCACACTTATCCGACAAGGATGAACATCACTTTCTTTCTGGTTTTGTTTCATCTCTACGGATTAATAAAGTATTTCTCTCAAATGCTGAAGTCAAATTGGAAGGGAGAAAGTATCGCGTTTTATTTGATCTTGAGATTCCACAATCCAATAAAACAGGTACTACACGACGTAGCATTGCCAACCATTTGACGATTGATGATCTTCTGCAATTTACTGAGCCAATAAATTTAGTAATCCATTCCAACAACTTTACCATAATTAAAGTTACCACAAGGCGACTTAGTTGTATTGTTATCGAAAGATTTCTTCGACATGAGTACGCAATCTTACCTGATCCACCGTTAGCAGTTTACATCAATAAAACACATGAAATATTTAAACGACACGATTATTATGTGCCAAGATTACATAATGCTGGTACAAACGCAATCACCGTCTGTCGAATGCGTGTACATCTTGTATGTAGAGCAACATACACCGCTCTATCCATTGATGAGGTGACCTGGATGCCCAACATGTCTTTTATTTGGAATGGTAAAGGAAAGGTTTATGATAAAGGGCATTATGACAGACAAAACGGAACAATCTGGATTTGTACCAACTTTTCCTCGAATGGAACTAGAGACACGGTATCAGCTGAACAATACAACCAGCCATTAGTGGTAATTACTATTATTGGCCTGTCTTTATCTGTGATTCTACTGTTTGTCCTGCTGGTAACCTATTGCATCTTCAGTGAACTCCGCACACTTCCAGGCATCAACCTAATGAACCTTTCAGTTTCACTCCTGTTCGCCCATTTACTGTGGCTTCTTGGCAGTGGACTGATTCTTGAGACGAAATTATGTACTGCAATTTCATTGGTTCTCCATTTCATGTTCCTGTCCTCTTTTGTTTGGATGTCAATCATTGCAATAGACACCTGGCTCGCTTTTACTAAGAATGGGCATGTTACGCGTATGAGCAGTCGGAGTAAACGCAAACGCTACTTGCGTTCCATGGCCATCGGCTGGTTGACACCGCTGATATTTTGTAGTATCTGCTTCGCCCTGGACCAAACAAACACCGTTGCCATTGGTTACGGAGGAAGAAAAGGATGCTGGATACAAAATACATCATCAAACTTATATTTCTTTGCTGTACCAATGGGTGTTTTGCTGCTGATCAATATTGTGTTCTTTGTTTTAACTGTGAAAGCCATCAGAAGAACAATAACGAATTCACAGATGGCTACAGTCGAGAAGAAGAGGAAAAAGAGTTTTGGGATTTATGTACGAATTGCAGCTCTGATGGGTTTCACGTGGCTGTTTGGGTTTCTCTCTTCTGTGCGATTTTATTTCGAATATGTGTTTGTGATTAGCTGTACACTACAAGGCGTTTACATGGCCGTTGCGTTCGTCTTCACAAACCGAGTTGTGAGGCTTTACGCAGAGCTGCTGAGCAACAATAAATCTTCACCATCTCATACAGTATCCCCGCCCCATCAGCGAACTGTTGTATCTAAGAAGCATTTACCGAGCTCTCCTCGCGGAACTACACACAACCCTGACATGCATACAGTCTCTCGAAAGAGAAGGGGAATTAGTCCGCCCTTTGAAATTACAAAGCAAGGAGATCGTGAAAGAGACAACGAGCAGGAAACACCTTTTTAACCCAATCTAGCCCCCAGGGCGATCCATCCCCCAAGTGTTTTTTGTGCATAACTTTGGAACACGTTGCCATACGAGGCTGAAATTTCATGAATTTGCTTCGCATTTTATGCGCAATGGCATGATATATTTTTTGTTGTCATATGATCAATACTGTTGTAAATATTCAAAGGTCACTTTTGGATTTCAAAATTCGCTTGTACAATAAAAACAACAGCCCCAGGCATTTGCAACGAAAATGTCAGTTATTATTTAGTGCAATGCCTTGTGGATACTTTTTTATTTATCGAAATTTCTTCTTTTCTGCTGTTCCTTTCAACCTACATGTATAATTTATTTTGTATATGTGGAGCTAGGGTAGCTACAAACGTTGGCAAAGTTTGGAAGTTTTTGATCGACGTAGAACACAATTATAGTATTTTTTGTTGTTGTTGCCATGGCAACCGTTTTTAAAAAGCTTTGCTAAAACGGAAATCCATAGGGTTTTTCGTCAAATTTTTGCAGCATAAACATTTTTGGTTCATAATTTAACTTATTATTTAATAGTTATGATTCTCGGTAAAAGCATAAGATAAACAGTAAATCGGTCTCGTTGCCATGGAACCTGGTAGTAACTGAAGTCCAACATAGCGCGGTGACACCATGTGACTTATGATGTCATAAGAGCAAATGTTACAAATATTGAACCCTACGTAGGCTGGGGGCGCCATAATGCCCCCCCCCCCTGCCCAATTTATGTCGGGTTTTTTCACAGAAATTATAGATCTATATTAGCTAAGGCCAATTCCCGTATTTTAAATTAATTTCAAATTAATTAAGGCAATATTCTGACGCCATCAAACATCCAAGACAGCCGCCATTCAAATCCAAGGCGGCGTCTTTGTGGCATCATATGACGTCATAATTAATAGAGAGAGAGAGAGAGAGAGAGAGAGAGAGAGAGAGAGAGAGAGAGAGAGAGAGAGAGAGAGAGAGAGAGAGAG
>JAOBYG010215082.1:0-10038 GCA_025403545.1 Epizoanthus stellaris
TTCATCGATCGAGGCGCTGAATCTCTTCGCGAGCTCTGGATTCTCGAGCATCGCCACCTCGGCGGCGTCGGCGCGTAGGTCATAGAGCTCCAGCGGCGACCTCGCCTCGGGCCAGACCGTATTGGCGAAGATCGCTTTCATGCGATTGCCGTGACGCATCGAGATTCCGCGGTTGCCGGTGGCCGAATAGCTCCAGGCGATCGGCGGGATATCTGCCACCTCGCCGTCCATGAAGGGGACGAGGGAGCGCCCGTCGATGCCTTCGGCCGGGGGCAGAGAAAGCAGCTCGAGCACGCTGGGCAAAATATCGATCAGCCTCACCTGACGCTCGACCCGCAGACCTGCGCCGCGTCCGGACGGATCCGCGATGATCAAAGGCACGAGCAGATTTGAGTCCTCGAGGCGGTTATGCCCGGTACGGCCTTCCTCGCCCAGGGCTTCGCCGTGATCCGAGGTGAGGACGATCAGCGGCTGGCGGCCCGGTCGGGATTGGATCTCCGCGAGCAGGCGACCGATCTCCTCATCCATGCGCGCCACTCCGGCGTCATAGCAGGCGTTCACCAGATCCTGGGTCAGCTCCGCAGTGGTTCCCGGGGGACGCATCACCAACTCATTGTGTTTGTGGAATCCGTTTTCAGGTGCCGGGCCTTGGGATTTAAGCGCGATACGGGTGCCCTTCTGGGGCTCAGGCAGATCCGTCAGCTCGGACCATCGATCGCTCCGGCAAGCGTAAGGATCGTGGACCTCGTAAGTGTGGAGGAAGAAGAAATAGGGCTGATCGCGGTGCCGCGCGTCGAAGTCGAGGGCCCGGTTGACGAGCGTCGGCAGCTCCTCCTGGATCCGTTCCGGGCGCGGCCAAGCGGCATAGGAATCGAAACCGCGGGCGAAGCCATAGGCCTCGTCCAGGTAAGCGCCGCCGGTCTCAGCGCCGGTTGTATATCCATCGGCTTTTAGCCGCTCGGCGAGCAAGGGCGCTTCGACCTTGGCCGCCAAGCTGCGCTCCAGGGATCCCACATCGTGGTTGAAACCGTGGCGCCAGGCGTCGAGGCCGGTGAAAATTGAGAGATGGGAAGGCACCGTCCAGGATGCCTGGGCGACGACATTCTCAAAAACGGTGGCGTTCTTCGCCCAGCGATCGATATTGGGTGTGGTCGGCCGCCCGTAGCCATAGAGGGAGAGGCGATCGGCGCGCAGCGTATCGACGGAGATCAGGATCAGCGACGGCTGCGTCGGCGCATCCCGGCGCGGCAGGCAAGCGAGTGCCACCAGAGGAATCAGAAGAAATAGAGCAAGAAAGCTCCGCCGCATCATGGGTCGATCAAACGCGATCGCTCTTGCCGAGCACGAAATAGAGATCATCCGAGCGCAGGAGACCACGCTCGATAAAAGTCTGCTCGATAAATTGCAAGAGATCCAGAATCGCCATGTCCGAAGCCTTCTCGGGATCAAAATTTCCGGCGCGATATTGCAGCAGCCAGCGCAGCAAAGTGCCGCCCATCGGACGCACCTCGCGGATCGGGAAATTGGCGAAGAGCAGCGTGCGCAGATCCGAGCTGCGCGGCGATTCGGATGGATCGGCGCGGCGCACATCGGCGATGGTGGCGCGGCTGAAGACTTCCTCGACTTGCCCGCTCTCGAGATTCTGTCGCAGATGAGGCGGCAAAAAAGAGAAGAGCTGCTCGAGAATTTGGATCGTCTCAGGCTCGATCTGGAACCGGCTCGGTCCGAAATAGTCGATGCCAAGAACGATGCCGTCATCGCTCAGACTGCGATTGATGAATTCCAGCAGAGCTTCGAGATCTTCGCTGTGGTGAATGGAATGGCAGGTGAAGATCACGTCGAAGCGGCCGACGTCGAGCTTCTTGAGTGCATTGAAGTCGAAGAAGCGAAAGTCGCTCGTGCAGCTTTCGATATTGGCGAAGCGCTGCCGCGCATTGCGGCGCAGCTCGACGTCATATTCAAGTCCAAGCATGTGCTCGATTGGCCAGTCGAGTCCGCCGATTAGAAATTCCTCGACATGGCCGCTGCCGCTGGCGAGGGAGAGCATCTTGAGATTGCGACCCTTGGCTTTGGCCAGAGGCAGCAGGTGTTGGTCACGGGCGTGAATGCCCCAATGCCCGCCTTGGTGCAGATCTCGGCCGGTGACCAGGGCGTTGACGTATTCGGCCATTTTTGGCGCGTGCATCCAATCGACCTTCTTTTGCCGCTCTTGCCAGCTGGCGCTCAAGGTCGTGCGGGTGGCCGTCTTTTGTGTGCTCATCGATCTCTTGGGGTCGGTGAAGGGTCGTTTGCGGGCGCAGCTTAGCAGGCCTGAGCCAAGCGGGGCCTGAGTGGGCCTGAGGCGGGGCCGAGCTGGAGTTACCTGCCGGGAGGAGGCCGTATCGCGGCTGCACTGCGGATTATCGGGCCCCTTGACGCGGTATGCTCTGACGGCGGATCGGGCCCGATCTGCCTCATCACGATGAAGCCATCTCCAAGAAGCCGTGGGCGATATGCGCTCGCCGGGCTCGCGTTCTGCGGGGCGGCTCTTGCGTGCTCCTGTACCGTCGAGCAGCAGCCCAGCTACAAGAACCCGCCGATTTTTCTCTTCGATATCGATACTCTGCGCGCCGATCATCTCGGTTGCTACGGCTATGAACGGGATACCAGTCCGCATATCGACCGCTTCAGCCAGGAAGCAGCGCATTTTGAGTGGGTCTTCAGCCAGGCGCCCAATACGCCGCCGTCGCAGGCATCGATTCTGACGTCGCTCTACCCGAGCTCGCACGGTCGCATCAACCACGACGAGGCGCTGCCAGAAGAAGCCCGGACCCTGGCTGAAGTGCTGAGCGAGGCCGGCTATCGAAGTGCCGCGATGGTCGATGGCGGCTTGATGGCGGCCGGCTTCGGTATGGAGCAGGGCTTTGAAAGCTATGACGATGAAGCCGGCGGTCTTGAAAAAAGCGGCCCCAGAGTCATCGACTGGCTCGACTCTCACCTCGGTGATGCGAAGACGCGCGATCAACCCTTCTTTCTCTTCGTGCATACCTATGACGTGCACTCGCCCTACGAGGTCTCGCCGTGGCGTTTTCGCCAGCGCTACGTGAATCAGGTGACAGAGAAGCCCTCGGAGGCTTATCGCGACGCGATGTCAAAGCATATGGCCGAGGTCTGGCACGATCGCTATAAGCCGGATCCGCCGAGCCTGACGCCAGCCGAGCTCGAGTGGGCCATCGCGATGTACGATGGCGGCATTCGTCATGTTGACGATTGGTTTTCTCGCCTGCGCGCGGTGCTCGAGAGGCATGGCGTCTGGGATGAGGCGATCATCGCCATCATCTCCGACCACGGCGATACGTTCCAGGAACATGAAACGCTCTTTCATGAGCAGATCTACGCTCCGGTATCGCGGATCCCGATGTTGATCCGTTTCCCGGGCGGTCGCCATGCCGGTTCTTATTCGCAAGTCGTGGAATCGATCGACCTGATGCCGACTCTGCTCGAAGCCGCGGGTGTCGATTCGCCAGCGTCGATTCACGGCCAGAGCCTCTTGCCGTTGATGGCTGGCGAGCCGGGCGACGGCATCGCGATCACCGAATCCCCTTTTCGTGGCCGCCGCCTGGCCGCCGCGAATCGACGAGTTAGATTGCTGCACACAGAGTCGAGCGATCAAAGCGAGCTTTACCGCTACCGCGATGATCCACTTGAGCAAAATGACGTGATCTGGGAATATCCCCAGGATTCAGAGCGTCTGCTCGAGACTCTTGAGCGCTGGCAGCAAAGAGTCCATTCCTTTAAGTTTCCCAAGAGATCCTCTGAGCCACTGGACGCAGAAACTATCGAACAGATGAAAACGTTGGGCTATATCGACTAGCTTCGAATAGTTTTTTGCGCGTCCGTATTGATCGGGACTGACATCGTAGGAGTTTGCCATGGGACAAAAGGTCATTCGTAACCAACGCTTAGCAAGTCTGAATGCTCGCTTGATAGCGAGTCTGCTATTCCTGCTCGCCGTTCCGCTCGCCGCGGAGGACGTCATTCTGGTGCCTGGCGATGCCGCCACGCTCACCGCCGCCATTTCGGCAGTGCCCGACGGCGGCACAATCGAGCTGGCTGCCAACACCTATTCCTCTCCATCGGGCGGCTTCGTCATCGCCAATCTCGGCAAGGGCTTCACGATCCGCGCCGCGGCAGGCGCGACAGTGATTCTCGACGGCGGTGGCAGTCGCCCGGTGCTCGAAATCGATAATACGACTCCCGCCGCCGGCGGTCCCGTGGTCTTCGAGAATCTGATCTTTCGCAATGGCTTCGTCTCGACCGGTCCGATGGCCGGCGGTGTGACCGTGACCGAAGGCAATGCGACTTTCATCGGCTGTACATTTGACGATAATCGATCAGAGACCAATCAAACCGGCGGCGGTGCGGCGGGTGTTTTCCATAATTCGGTGGTGCACTTCATCGAGTGCATTTTTGAGGACAATAGCGCTTCCCAGGTTGGTGGCGCGCTGAAAGTCACCAACGGCATCGCCCATATCCACCGCAGCATCTTCGAGCGCAATCGCACCAACCTACCCGGTCATGCTTCAAACGCGCTCGGCGGAGCTGTGCACGTGGGCACGCTCGAAGTCGCCGATACGCTATCGAAGGTCTTCATTACCAATTCGGTCTTTCGGGATAACGAAAGCGGCTTTGCGGGTGGCGCTGTTTATGGCAGTGGGCGCTGGGTGCTGCCGTGGACCACGGCGCGGACCGATATCGTGATCTCGAATAGCCTTTTCGAGACCAATCAGGCGCTGAACGATCCCGGCGTGGTCACGGCATCGCCACCGGAAGGCGGCGCTCTTTCGCTGGAAAACCAAGCCCGCTTCCGCGTCTATGGCTCGAGGTTCTACGAGAATCTGGCGCGCCACGGCGGTGCTATGGGTCTTTACCGAGGGGAAGCGGAATTCTATGAGACGGTCTTCATCGGCAATCGCAACGGCGCTGGCACCAATCGCGCCCAGGGCGGCACCCTCAAGGTGATTTCTGATGACGTGCAAAGTGCCGACGGCAATAACAACTATCCGAGCGCCCGTCTGACGCTCACCGACTCTTATTTCCAGGGACGCAATCTGGTCACTGATCCGGCACCCGGCGAGAGTGGCGGCTGCGTCCTGGCAGCGGGTGATTTCAACCGCCAATTCGGCCAGAGCGGTGCCACACAGCTCGGCACCAAAGAGGAAAACCAGGTCAAGCTGGTCTTCAACAATACGGTCTTCGCCGATTGTGATGCCGTGGCCGGTATCGTCGCCACCGGCACCGGTGGCGGCGTCAATGCCACGCTTGCCGACCTATCAGGCTCGGATCTGATGGTGCTCGATTCCGATGTCGAGGACTCGGGCGGTGGCGTTTTCACGGCGATTCTGAGCGATGTGGATATCGATCGCATGACCGTTGCCGGCAATACGGCGGAGAATTTCGGTGCTGGCTTCTATGAGCAAGGCTCCCATATCGAGCTCACGAACGGGCTCTTTCTCTATAACGAGATCAGTCCCGGGGTGAGTGAGACGATCGGCCAGTCCACAGGCGCCGGTGTTTATACCGCCGGCTGGCTGCCAGGGCCGGAGGATACGACCGGCTTCATCTCATCGAGCACTATCAGCGGCAATATCGGCGCCGCGATCTGGGAAGGCGATCGCAACGCGGGTCCGATCAATGACGTGCGCTACAACAGCAATACGATCTACGACACGAGTTTCGGTGGCGATGTTTATTGGAGCAATATCGCCGGAGCGAAAACGGTGGCAGAGCTCAATACTCTGGTCATCAACCGCAATGGCGGCATCCCCTCGACCGCCAAGTCGCAGGTCGACAATGTCGATCCCGGCAGCGCCCCGACAGTCGGTGCCGTGCAGGCGACGCCGCCGCGCATCCTTTCAGAGCTCGCCATCACTGAGACCGGCACCAGCGCGGCCTATCTCGGTTGGGCTTGGGAAGGTGGCTCGGCGACCCTTCAGGGGGCGCCCAAGACCGACCGCACGGGCTATGGCCCGGATGCTGCCGGTACCTACGCATTTGTGGTCGACGCCCAGCAAGTGGATGCTGCGACGATTAGCGCGGCGCAAATGACCGATATGACCTTCTCCGCCAATCCGATCGAGATCTCAGGCGGCCAATCTTCGACCTTGAGCTGGTCGACGACCGGCGGCGGCTACATCGATATTTCGATCGATCAGGGCGTCGGCGAAGGGCTGGCCGCCTCGGGCTCGATCATGGTCACACCGGTCGCCACCACCACCTATACGCTGATCGGTGTGAGCTCTGAGCGCGGGGATTGGGAGACGGTCACGGTCTACGTCGACGAGCTAGCGCCCAACGGAGAGATCTTCGACGACGGTTTCGAGAGCGGCAATACCAGCGCCTGGTCGGCGTCGTTTCCGTAGCAGCGAGCTTGTCTCAACGCGGGCGCGCGACGAGTTGAAAGACACCGTCGCGTGCCCGGACCTCATCTGCATCGAGCCGCTCGCCGCTTTGGGTGTCGAAATAGTCATAGGCCCGCGGCTCCAGCTTCTCGAGCACCGCGCGGGCGCAGACCTGGTGATGGAGCTCCAAGAGCAGCGTCGGGCGATGACGCTCGAGCACCTCACCCATGCCATCAACGACCAAGGACTCGACACCCTCGACATCGATCTTGACCAGATCCGGCGGCAAGAGCGCGAAGCGCTTCACCAAGCCGTCGAGGGTGAAACAGGGCACGGTGATCTCGTGACCGGTTTTGTCCGGATAGAGGCCCGAAGCTTCGGAGAGTCCGAGGGTCGTATTGCCGTAATTCACGTTGAACGGCGTCGTGCCTTCGTGATGCATGACGGCGACCGGCAGGATCTCGACGTTCGAAAGGCCATGGGCCAGGATATTGGTGCGTAGGAGGTAGACGCAGATCGGATTCGCTTCGACGCAATAGACGTGGCCATCCGGGCCCGCGGCGCGGGCGAAGAGCGTGGCGTAATAGCCGACGTTGGCGCCTAAGTCATAGACCACATCGCCGGGCTTGACGAGGTGCTGGACCAGCCTCTTGATCTCTTTTTCGTCCTTGGCCAGGGCTTTCGCCTCCCAGGCGTTAGCGACCCATAAGCGCCCGGCGCTGGTGCGGGCTCGGGTGGGTTGTGAGCCGCGCCCCGCCCGCTCGGCGATGGTGAATTGTAAGGCCTCCCGGCCCTGGTTTCCTTTTGCATCGCGCCACTCGACATCCACCGAATAGACCCCAGGGGACTCGGCGAAGACGCGAATCGGCCCATCGTCCAGGGTCCAATCGCGTAGTGGTTTCGGGTAGCAGATTGGATGCGCGCGCAGGCTGGCTCGAATTTCCAGCTCCGGGTCGCGTTTTTCGACCTTGACGTCGACAATCGAACCCAGCGGCAGCGGCTGGCCGCCTGAGCGGCGGGAGAGTTTGATCATGAGGGGAAGGGCGGCTTGAGCTGAACGTGGGGAGGCTTGGTCGAGGGCTAGTTTCGGCACCGCCGCTGAGCCAGCGGATTGAACAGAGTTGAACGGTCTTTTTCTGGTCCCTTCGCAGGCCTCTTGCCGAGAACGCATTCTACGGTGCCGCATTCTACGGTGCCGCACGATGTCGTCAAGCCATGATCTGGACACACAATCGACACGAAAGATCTTGGGCCATTGATAGAGTTATCGCATGGCTGCTGAAGAATTCGCCGTCCGCGAGAAGGCCGCACTCGAGATCGACGCCGTCGATGTCGGCGCGTCGCGGCGGACGCCGCCCACGGTGTGCTCGGTGCTTGATCTGATCGGCGAAACGCCGATGCTCGAGCTGCGACGCTTCGAGCCTGAAGGTCGCGCCCAGATCTTTGCCAAGCTCGAATGGCTGACCCCGGGCGGCAGCGTTAAAGATCGCACTGGCTTGGGCTTGATCTTGTGGGCCGAGCAGAATGGCCACCTGGAACCGGGGGCCACGCTCATCGAGCCGACCGCCGGCAATACCGGGATCGGGGTCGCGCTGGTCGGAGCGCAACGCGGCTATAAGGTGATCCTCTGCGTGCCCGAGGGCTACGCCATCGAGAAAGTGAAGTTGATGGAGGCGCTCGGCGCCACCGTCGTGCGCACGCCGAAGGATGTCGGCATGAAAGGGGCGATCGCGCGGTCAAAAGAAATCGCTGCCGAGATCCCCGGCGCCTATATCCCACAACAATTTCAAAGCCCTGGCAATCCCGAGATCCACGAGCGCACAACCGGTCCGGAGATCTGGCGCCAGGTCGAAGGTCGCCTCGATGCCATGGTGATCGGCGTCGGCTCTGGCGGTACTTTCACCGGTGTTGCCCGCTATCTCAAAAGCCAGAATCCGAAGATTCTCTGCGTCGCGGTCGAAACCAATGGTTCCGTGCTCCAAGGCGGCGAGCCCGGCCCGCATGAAGTCGAAGGCATCGGCACGTCCTTTATCCCCGATGTGCTCGATATGGACCTGATCGACGAGATCATCATGGTCCAAGATGACGACTCCTTCGCCACCGCCAAACGCCTGGCGCTCACCGAAGGCCTGCTGGTCGCCGGCTCCTCCGGTGGCAACGCCAACGCCGCTCTGCAAATCGCCCGTCGCCTCGGTCCCGGCAAGCGCGTTGCGACGCTGCTTTGCGACTCAGCCGAGCGCTACCTATCCAAGGGCCGCCTCGGCGGACCGCCGTGAAGACCGGGTCGCCAAGCCACAAATGAGCAAAGCCCGGTCAAAGGACCAGGCTTCTTGATGGGCGTCATGGACGCCAACGGAGCGAGCTCGCCAGCGATCGTCATGGACGCGAACGGAGCGAGCTCGCCAGCGATCAATCGACGCTGAAGCTCGTTAGCTCTACCGGCAGGGTGCCAATCGGGAATGGCGTGGTCGCGGTGCCATTGGTGGTCTCACCGTCGAGAGCATCGATGCCGCTATAGGTCCAATTAGCCTCGACCCAGGTGGTGCCATCAGGACCGGTGGCGTCGACCCGGTAGGCCCAACCATCGGTGTAGTCCCAGGGTTCGCCGTCGCCGAGCACGTCAATCTCACCATACGTATCGATCACCACGGAGCTGCAGAAGAGCTCGATGGCGTCATCGCCGTTGATACTCGCTGCTATGTCGACATAATCCGCGGCAAAGCCGAAGAAAGTCATGAATCCCGCCGCTTGGCTGGTGACGTAGATGAAATCGCCCGCACTGGCCGCGACGGCAGGAAAGGTGAATTCTTCACCGTCCGTGCCGCCACCGTTATTGGCCGAGCCGACTCCGCAGATGCTGAGATCCAAAATATCGGAGATCACATAGATCTCAATGGCCTTCGGCACGCCGCCGGAAAGGGGACCGTCGATGACACCTTGCAGCTTCAGCTGAGCTGAGGCAGGCTGAGCAATGAGCCCGACGCCGAGAGTGAGAGCGAGCGCGAGAAGCAAACGTTGGGACGTGACCATTTTGAGTCTCCTTGGAAATCTGCGATACCGAGCGCCGGGCTGAGACGGCTGCCGGTGGGCTCGAGGTCAGCCAGGGATCAACGCCTGCAGGCGACGAAGCGAGCCGGGGGGCTGCGAGGATGCCGAATAGCCGAGAATGCTCGGTGAAAGATGGATAAAGATAGCCCAAAACGCCCCGGCGCGCACGTTATATCGAGAAATCGCCGAGAAGTTCGTCGATCCACGAGTTTTTGGCTGAGTTTCGGCGCTTTTCGCGCCCTTCTCAGATCGGAAGCGCTCGTCGAATAGGGCTCGGTGCCCGAGTCACGAGCACCGAGCACGATCAGCAGGCCGCCGCATCATCACGAAACGGCGACGCTCCAGGCAGAGGTGTCGCCGGACTCGAAGTCGTCCCAGAACATTGGGGGGTGAAACGACGGTTACCGATCCAGCCTGGTCGATCTTCCAGTGCGCCGCTAATCTGCTTCGTGGCGTCTGGCATCGATCTCGAGCGGTGCGTCGGGATAGCCAAAGTCCACGATTTGGCTGAGGTAGGCGCTGAGGAAGCCTTCGAAGGAGGTGGCGGCTTCGTATTGGTGGACGTGACGGAATTCGTGGCGCAGCAGGCGATCACTTTGTTGATGTTCGG
>JAOBYG010215193.1:0-10036 GCA_025403545.1 Epizoanthus stellaris
CACCCCCCCCCCCCCCCCCCAAATAAAAACAGGAAAAATTAATAAACGCTTCGGGCATATATTACAATACCGCGTATATTTATTTCTTGTTAAAATAGATTCCATAGATATACGTTCGTAACAAAACGTTTTTAGAGTTATGGTTAAATAAAGTTGTTGTTGTTGTTGTCGTTGTTGTTGTTGTTGTCGTTGTTTTTACTACAGACCAACTCAGTATACTATATATAATTTTCTATTCTTGTTGTTACACAATATATCAAGCACAACACATCTGAGTGTAATACTAGCTAGATCAGTGCCGTGTATTTTCTTCGCATATTAGAGTTGTTCCTCGCTATTACAGTTGCTATTATATTCCTTTTTAGCAATTTCTAGGTACCATCATTACCAGTCTCTCTAGCTACTTCATGTTATACCGACTCTTGCTGACACTCGACCGACAACAATGTAAATATGAATGGGGCGGATTTATAGGATCTAGGGAGGGGAGGGGGGGGGCTAAGGCTCCCCTTTTGTTGTCATTTTACTTACTGGATGTTATAATTTTTCTGAGGGGGGAGCCCTCAGACTAAACTTTCTGGATCAGTGAGTACGTGTTCATTTCCGTTGCACAAGCTCTGCAGATAGAACCTGTTTATGAACTGTGATAAAAACAGAAGTTTTATGATGTAGACGATCGCTAAGCTCTTTCTCTGCTTCTCGAGTGTTCTACAACTTTGAAGCATTTTTCTCTCTGTCTCTTAGTGTTAGACACCAGCCGTCTTCTGATTGCTTCCATATTGAAAATGCATGTTTTCTCAGCTCTATTATTCTTTATCCTTTGGTTAATATACTACTGTTGGCCAGTCAGATGGAACATTACATCTTGTTGTTTTTGTTGAATAAGTTTATAGAATTGCTTCTTTAGGAATTGAGCAGTATTTTTACGCAAACTGCTTCAGTTCTTGCCAGTGTACGTAAAGGCCATCAGATCACCAATAGCTTTTATCTCGATAAAAACGAACAATTTTAAATGAATTTCAATCATAAAGCTTCAATTCTGATCATCCATTAGAAGGTCAGTATTAGTTGCAAAGTACAAATTATATATTTATCTAAGCCATTACAAATTAAATCTCAGACAAGTTCTATTTGTTTTTTCAGTTTTGATTACAGACCGAGTTTTCAATAGTCCTAAATATATATCAGTTACAATCCACGAAACTTTTATTATACGAACATTTTTATTTCAGGCTACATTGTTTGTTATTAAAAGATGTTGGTTCTGCTGATTCATTGTGATGCAAACATGGTGATATTAGAAGTGTTTGTATCCACGAATGTCACTTATATTAAAGAATGACTAAATGAGATCAAAAGCAAAGCCGGCGATATTACGCATGTGGGATGTTATTTTTGTGCTATGAATGTGGTAATGAAAATACTTCATATGGGATAAAGAGCTACGAAAAGCTAACAGATTCAGATTAATGTAAGCGCAGAAACGTTCAGTATACTGACCTGGCCACAGAGCAGATCGGCTTTGTTCCCACACCCATGTAGTGCCACTGAACAAGATTGTTGTTTTTATAGATACTTAGCTTGTTAAAACAACAGATTTAAAACTTTGTCACCGGATACAAAACACCTTTGTTCAATACCGAAATCCATAACGGATCAATGGACCATTTTCGCTTTTCCTCTCTTTCTCTTTTTCTTCATAATTTTGTGTCGTGCATTTCTTTTGTCTTTTCGGCTCGTGCAAATTTTATTTTTTGCAAATGCTTCCACCCCACCCCCTCCCCCCAAACACACACATAAAATCAAATGGTCAGCCCCTAACATAACATAACATAACATATCATAGCATTGCATAGCATAACACATTAACATAACATAACATAACCTAGCGAACAAAACTTTGATAAAAACTACATGAAAAATAAAATTCAAGATTATATATTTTTACTCGTTTCTGAAGCTATAGTTGGGCCTCGAGCTATATAGTATGACAACTGACGATAGTCTTTTGGAATGATGTTTTCGTTCTAGAAGCTTCCTGAAGGATAAATTATTTAGTAGTAATAACCTTTCTCAGACCTCAAAACAAACTTCGTAAAACAATAATCTTCGATCAAGATAATTGTACAGTTGGATGTACTGAAAGCATAGATAATTCTTTGGTCAAAATTATTGATAAACCTAATTACATGAAATGCAAAGCAAATGGACCAAATGGTCAACATTGTAAAATATAAATGAACTCTTAATTGACTTTATGAACCTTGTAAATAATTTGTAGGTATCGTGTAAACATACGCCTTCGAGTTATCATTTGCAGCTGTTCACTAATTGATTCACTTATACCGCGTTCAGACTACACACGGAGGGTCACGTGTCGCTGCATTTTCACGGGCTTACAGAATATCTAATTTAAAATTATATATAGACAAAGCAAGTAGCTAATTCAGGTTTTGAGCCAGACTGGACAATTTAACTATCGAAATGTTTTTCGAACATGACTAGTATAAACATGTTTCTAGTCTGCATAAACAACTTTTAAAAATTAAAATCTGAATTTGATCTTGATTTTGTGATTGTAGATTGAGGTCAATCCGATTCTTAACTAGATTAACAAACCGCTATGATTTTAGGATAAGAACTAGGAGTTGTTTACTACAAGGTTTAACCTCATTCCTATTTCAAGATTACTTAGTTTTCTCATTAATAGCTCACTTCTACCTCAACTTACCAAGCAGTTAACTTTTGCTGATCTTCTTATGCTGCTTATAGAACGATTTACTCCAGTGATTAAAACGTGTGTTTGCACCCGACTATACTCGTACGATCATGGTATGATTGTAAAAGTCGACAGTAATTAAAAAGAACACGTCTTCCTAGTTTTGCTGATATAAATTCGATTACTAATAATAAATTATAAAAATGTAACTCAAAATCTTTTTAGCTGTGTAAACGATAGATGATTTGTAAAATGATAAATGTGTAGAAAAGTATAAAAATCCTTCAACTTCAAGCAGTAGTCGGGTTGTTCCTGAGGAGCTAGGACAACTTCGTGTAGAGGCGGGGGTTGATCTTGAAGGATTGGCCAACTCTAACAAGAAACATCAAGAATAGGGAAAACAAGAGAAACTGCCTTTGGTCATCCTCACCAACCACAGTATAACAATAGGAAACCAATGTTCATCGAGACAAAATACGACACCTGCTATTCCATGGAAGGTGAAACATAAAAAAAACCAGTTACACTTACGGAAATTAACAAATGGAACTGTTAGATTTACACTAATGAAAGAAACACTAAAATCAGTTGGGTTCACACGTTTGAGATACAATAGTGTAAAGCCGCACATGAGAACTTGCTTACATTCTCACCACCACTGCACAGAGCTATGATATGACTATGATTGTTATTATATTATTATTACTATACATATGATTTCAAAATGAAATATCGTCTGATGGATGATTCTTTCTATTCTTGTCAAATTAAATATCCGGTGCATGGCGATACTTGACACCGATACTCCCCCCCCCCGCCTCCGGCTCCCTTAGTGACGCCCTGGGTCTCCGAGGTCAGTATAAACTAAAGTGTATGTATTCTTTTAAGATGGTATCCATTCAAGCTAGGTTCTGAAAAATATATTACTTAAACAGTCTATGTCTTCCGGTCACGTTTCTTGTGGCATATTTGCTTGGGTGCACGTCGGCAGAATTAGAATCAGTTTTTAAAAAAAAACTTAAATAGAATGTAATAACAAAATTGAAATGAATTCATTGCTAAATGGCCTCATACTTCTCTTTAAACGGAACAGTTTTAAGCCGTTTTGGTAAAGTATTCATTCAGCAATACTCAATAGAAACAACAACGTATGTGTACTGGGATAAACTCATCAGTGCAGTGCTTGAAATGTCGGGGCGAGGAGGGGTCCAGAATCAAATCAAATACTTGGACTCGACCGCGCATACGTGACCTGGTGCATTTACTCAAGTTGAAGACGTCCAAAATCGTTATATCTAAAATTCAGCAATGAGAAAAAAGAGATGTAGAAAATTAACAAGTTACACATATACGACAATTGATCAAGGTTTAACTTCTTATAATATCTGAAGTCACTGAAACAGATCACCTCTCATCTAGTTGAGCAATGTAAGGCGACTAGAAAGGAGAATCGAACAAATCGACACCGAGGTAATGGATTATGGTCCATAATGATTTTATAAATGTGGAGATTTCAGTTTCTTCCTTTTGTGTTCCCCCCGTCTTTTCCCCATGGTTAAACGCCCAGGCCAGTTCAATGTCCAGATCAAACTCTATAACTGCACGTACCACATGCATACGTGACCTTGTCTTGTATCACGATACAGAGCGAGCCAGCGAATCTAGAAATGTAAACACGTACAAAGCGGCTGGCTTTAAGACGTAGATTCGTACCTCGTGGCGTGGAATGTTTTCTTTGGCCTAAAGGCTAAACAAACATCTTTCATGTTTCCTAAGCCAAAAATACCGCATCATCTGTTGACCAACATTTCGAAATAATCCTCACTCGTCCTCTAGATTGGATAATTTATTGTCGGTAGTTTGGTCAAGAAATATCTCCGAGTACAATCCATCAAACGGGAGGAACTAGTGATTACAATGCGACAAGAACGACACTTACTATTTGATGTTTTGTTCAAATTACAACAGAATTTAAAACATGTCAGAGCTAATTTTTGAAGGAATTTTATCCCCTTCGACAAACATGGAGTGACTCATTCCACTAATAAATCGCAACAATAGTAATTCGTAACTTGTAATTTATTACTTTTATATAGGTATTATAGCTATTATTTTGTCTCTGTTTTATATATATATGACATATATATATATATTATGTACATATACTTTTATACCATTATATCTTTTGAGTCACTGTCATCAATGAATGTTGTTGCTTCTGGTGGTATAAATCACGGCATTTTTTTTTTTATAAGATATTTTTTATAAGAACGTTGAGGCTGAGAAAGGCCAAAGTTTTAAGAACATGCTAAGAACATACCCAAGGCTGGAATTTGGTTAAGAACATCGTTTTCCATTTGAGTTTCGGAAAAGAGAGATACATGTCCAATAATTTAAGTTCTTCAAATACTAGACACTGCTTTCTAGTTATTATATTCTTCTTCTATTCCCAACAGAACAATACTGAAAAGTGTGTCCTAAAATTTAACTTCAACACAACATTGTTAGCCGCGAAAGTATTGTTGACATGTTTGATATCGCTCCAATAAATCTGTTGTACGGGATTTCGTCTGATGAAATTCAATACAGCTTGCTTTTAGAACTTGTTTTTAGAACTTGTTTTCAGGCTGAAATCGCCAAAAATATAAGAACGTTGGGTCTCGGCCCAGCCTGACCTCCAAAATTAGACGTTCTTATAAAAAAGTGTAACTTTGTTGTTGTTTTATATTGATGTTATTTCGAGGAAACTTAAATGATGAGATTTAATAAACTCACGGCATATAATCACACGCGTGATTTCTCCGAGACTTTTCAAACATTTACGATCATAATTTCAAACGTATAAAAGGAAACTCAAGCTATTTAGTTGTAAAAAGATGTAGAAAGGAGTAATACCAAACACATCGCTTCAAAATATGTAAAAATGAATGGTAATGTTAACGGCCTTTCATAATTGGTTAACAAATTTAAGCTTGGTGGAAATTTTTAACTGTTCAGATGAAAGAAATAAGTAGCACCGAATGCTTCCTAGTAAATCCTACTCTTCAAGAGAGATAAAAATAAATGAATGGTCGTGTTAAGGGCCTTTGTTAATTGGCTAACAAATTTAAGCTTGCAGGAATTTTCAACTCTTCAGTTCCACCGAACACTTATACTCTTCAAGAGATTTAAAATGAATAGTCATGTTATGGGTTATTGTTTTAAAACTGGTTCAAAAGTTAGGCTTGGTGGGAATTTGAACTCTTCAGTTGTAGGAAATGAGTAACACCAAACACTCTAGTCTCTACTCTTCAAAAGGGGTAAAATGAATGAAGTAATGTTTTATGCCAACTGGTTAAAAAGTTAGGCTTGGTGAAAATTTTCAACTCTTCAGTTGTAAGAAACGAGTAGCACCAAACAGGCATTCTACTCTTCAAGAGGGGAAAAAGGAATATTCACGTTAGCCGTTAGGGGCTTTCTTAAAAAATATTTTTGCGAGGGGGTGGGGGAAAGGCAGCATGAAACGCTGACGTCTTGTGTTATTTTTATATATTAAAATCAGATCTACTTTGGCTAAACGTGGAATTGGTGGACGGAGGTCACAAATTTTCTGACAATTATCTTGCGGAAATTATCTGAAGCAATATTTTTCTTATTCATTTCCGGACCTTATATATTTTGACGATGACAGATTTTGTTACCCATATCTCCCACACACCTTGCAAATATTAAATGGCCGGCCTATTTTTAATATTAGCCAACCGGAAACAGTGGGCGTGAGGATGACAAACGCACGTATCGATTGCCCCAGGGTACGTCCATGCGTTCGCATTCAGATCAGTGTGAACACATGAAACATGTGGAAACTGCAGGAAACTGCAGGAAACCAACTTCAACATGAAATTTTAAAAAACCCAAATATTTGTTTTCTTTGTAATAAGACGTAGTTCAAATACAAAGACTTCTGTTGGTGGCCCATTAAGTGTCGTGGCTTCATGAATTTGCAGATTGCATCACTATAAACTCACTCTTGATTTAATAGTTGATATGGCATATGCTAATAAAGTTCTAATTACTCATTTTAATTAGCAAGTATAAGTTACTACTGAGGTCAGACTCTTATCTATTGGACTTCAGACTGGTTGTGAAATGTAAGTTGCAGCTTTAATATGAAGCCAGTTCATGTCGCTGTACACACTCAACTGGACACAACAGAGCACTAGACTCATAGAGCCCAAACTACTCTATTAACAAAGTGGAATCCAGATTAAATATCTTTTAATTTCGTATTCCGCTTTCCACTTGGTTGAACGCTAGGCCACTGGAAGTAGATTATCTGGTTCGCGTCAGCGCCCGCATGGGTTTTGGCTCCCGTATCAAAATAGTTCGTCGTTCGTCGCAGTTTCGCTTTTTCAAGTCTGATTATCGGCCGTGATTGAGTGTAACAATGTTTTCTCAAGCGATCTTCATCACTGTTTGGGAATTTCTGAGTCATTTCCGGCGATATCTAGCCGATCAATGACCTTTGTTAATTGTTGCAGAGCGCAGCACGTGCCTCAGCTCTGGTGAGGTTTCAGAACTATAGACGATTTCTGTGTATCTAAATTTAGTGATGAAAGATGAAAGTTGATGAAAATCCCGCATCCAATTTATGAAAGAGGCTGACGCGAACCAGATAATCTACTTCTAGTGAGTAGTGGTCCTATATTGGCTCAAAACTGGATCTGCACACTTGTCGCCGGGTGCATTTAAAAAATCTGATGAACGCAGTTACGTACTGATGAATGGAGTAACGTTGTCGGAAGTTTTTAAACTATTTTTCTTTGTCTTTATCTCGCACTTGACTGTTCGCTGAGATAACAATATCCTCGTGTATTAAAATGTTTCTGAAACAACGTAAACTTTAAAAATGTCTTTATATAAAAAAAACACTCACAGATGACTGGCAAAAGACATGCACGCCGACTAACACAAACACACACACACGCACCCACGCACACACACACACACACTCACACATACATACATACACACAATGACACACACACACTCATACATATAGTTTTCACTATAAAGTTCCTTCTTTAGACCTGAGCGAAAGCGATGAAGTGTCGCCTGACGTGTCAGCAGCGCTCCTTGTGAGTGTGTATCTAGGATCGTGTATTCCACGAAATGTGTTCGATCCAAAGCTTCGCTCCTGCGGTTCTTTGTCCACTTCTTGTTTGCAGTTACACTTAATAAATCCCTTGAAGGATGACCGGAACTGTCCGCTGAAAAAGCAGTACAAGATTGGGTTTATCCCAGAGTTCAAGAAAATCAGTAACTGAGAAAGTTTCCACATTATCTCTCCATTGTAAGCGTCAAAGTACCTCAGTGTTCGGATAATGATAAACGGCGTCCAACAACAGAAGAAGACAAGCGTCACCATAGCCAACATTTTGGTCACTTTTCGTTGCTTGTTGGACACAGTGCATGCCGACGAGCTCATTCGGCGATCTTTCGCAGAGTGTACCTGCAGAACACGGAAAATGCTCACATGTGCCCAGATCATGATTCCCAAGGGCAAGAGAAAGAGAATTACAGCCTGCACGGCATAATACGCTTGCCTTCCCCCGTCACCCCAGCTCGAGTTATTAACACAGATGTGTTTTTTGGACACGGCATCTTGGGTGCAGACATATCCATAGAGAACAGGCGCGCACAGCACCACAGATACAGCCCACACGAGTTTGACTATGATGGTTCTAGTCTCAATTCTTTTGCTTCGTGCTAGGCGCCTCGAAGAGATCGACCTGAAGCGCTCATAGCTGATAGCAACCAACGTCAAAATGGACACGGAGTAGGACGTCTCGATCAAGAAGCCCTGGATCTTGCACACGGGATCACCTCCGATCCATTCCCCGCGCGCGACGGCCAGTAAATCAAATGTTGTCAGTACTGTGAACAGAAGGTCCGCTGACGCAAGACTTGCTATGTAGACCAGCAGAATAGAAGTAGTGGCGCGGTAGTTCTTGTAGCAAGTTAACAGTGCCAGGATATTTCCCACAAGGGCTAAAAAGAATATCAGCACATATATCGTTCCAAGCAGCCCAGTAATAACTAGCAAGCTTCCATCTGGCTCGGTCGTGGTGTTGCTTGCAGAATCATTTAAAACGCTTTGGTTGAGAGTAGACATGTTGATGCAAATGTTCTTTGTGGCGTCCTTGCTTTGTGATACGCGAACTCACTCACGCGCTCAGTGTTGGTGACGAAATGTGATGTTACTCAGCTCCTGTGGGTTTTAAAGACTTTTTTATCGGCTGTCAAACGCAGTGTCAACTTGTTGATGTAATACAATCTTGACTATCAGATCTAATACTATCAGATTGAAATGCTCTGATATGGTCGTGCCAATATTGAAACGTCAGCAGTCGGCGGGCAACACTCGACAATGAATCAGCACAGGCGAACAGAATGGGTCATCACGAATCAACGAGTCAAGCACCACTTGTCAGTGAGAATTACAACGAAAAACAATTAGAGCAAAAACTGTTGTTTCGCACTTTTTCGTGCCAAACATTTGCATGATCTGCTCTGCATGGCTACATTATTTATAGCGTGGGGGCGGAACGGCAGGGATCAGTGTAGCGATTTTTAGACTTTATAGAGGCTAGGCATCCATCTTTTGTTCTTACACCAATTTCATCTCTACGACAGCAATGTCTGCAGGAGTATTAAAAGGTGTTAAAGGGGAGTGCTGTAATACGGATAATGCTGGAAAATGTTCACGTTTCAAAAGCTTATTAAAAGTTGCCGACTAGTGGAATTATAACGGTAGCTTTTCTCTGCGAATTGCTTTCTGGTACTTTAATAAACAGATATAAAATTTAATCAGTGGCAAGTTAAGAGTTCCTTAGATTTTGTTTGCATGACCCTGAACTAATTCCGAATATCTTTAGAATTGTTTTTTTTTTTTTAAAACGTCAGTTGTTTGAAATACCGCTGTCACACGAACTCTCTGGAGCCTGAACAGTGAGGTCAGCTCATTAGTTAGAAAATAGCTATTTCAATCCATAAAGCGGTGAAAAGCCATTCCACTGATAAAATTCTCAAACAGGAAATATTATAAATTTGCGCCGGTGTCCCCGCGGATTTGGTCCCCTGCGGATTTGGTCCCCCCAGACCAAATCCGCGGTCCCACCGGACCAAATCCGCGGACGGAATCTGTTCGCGGATTTGGTCTCCCCTCGCGGATTTGGACCCCCTCTTTTGCTATATAAACGTATGGTGTTATTCAATTGTCCGTTCTTAAAAGAATAAATTTGTTCGATCTTAGACCTATTATAAAAGTGTTGTTTA
>JAOBYG010215304.1:0-10035 GCA_025403545.1 Epizoanthus stellaris
ATAAAACAATATATGTATAAAATCACTGACAGCTGTGTTAAAGTGATTAGTATAACAACCTATAATCCTATATATATATCCAGCGGTTCAGATGGTCTCAATTTCCTGTGGCCATTGTGATCGAGCGAAGTGGACAATGAAGAAAGGCCGACAAACAATATCAGATCCGATGAATTTGCACAAACTCGACTCGGTAGTTTAGTCTCGGCTGCCGTAAGAACACTTTGTATGAAGTTGAATCAAGTAGTTGTTTTCTGTTCCGCTTTATGCTTATTATTCAAGCGTGGAAGCAATTGCTTTCCGCACCGCTGCAATGGAAGTATCTTTCAGAACCTTTTCCGAGACCGGTTCGACAGATACCTCGAAGGCTTTGGCAAATCACGTTTGAAAATCTTAAGACATTCCCTACAAACTATCCATAAAACCGCCTGACCTCGTGGTGAAACGACACGTACACGTTTTCCCAGGGCACTGTTCGACCATGCAGTGAGCCACTACATCGCATGCGCACGATGGGTACGTACTTTGGCATACACCAAGTACGTAACAACTACTTATGTTTAGTTTCGCATTCATTTTCTAATGCTGTTACTTTTAGTTACTGAATTCGACCAAGAGAAAGTTGTCCTGAGTAGTAACTATAAAATGCACTTGGATTTGGAAACGCGGCGCGTTTTCGCCTTTAGCTTTAGGAATGAAATGAACTCGAATCATCACTGACGGGAATCGATAGACTTGATTCGGATCATATACACTCGGCCTCGGGACGGTATTATTATAAAGTCAAAAATAACTGGAATTAATAAATGAGTTCTCGACACTTTAAGTTCAATTTTCTTTTCTGTCATAAAATTACTAAAGTACCTTTTACAAGCTGTTAGGAACAGTTCTTCAGTAGTAGGATCGAAGAGATTACTCACCCGCCATATCAATATCATGCAGATTGTGCTGGTAAGGGCGTAGAATTCAATGAATCCTACACAACACGATATGACGTATTTCTTGCTTATTTCCAGTCATCGTGAAACGAGTAGTATCGTACGCAAACAAGTTGTTTTATTCTAATATTAATTTAAATTGAATTATGTTAATCGGCCCATAGTAGCCAAAGTTTCCATAGCATTATACATACAATGTTATGTTGGCTGATTCCAGTTCGCGTGTGATACATCAATATCAACTCCCGGAATTATTAGCTCTAATGAACTATATATTTTAGTATTGCGTCTTTGAGAGCCAAAAGTGACACAAGATAAAATTACTAAAAACTCAGAATCTCAGCCAGAATTTTCTATTCGTTCGAGGAATGTTTGTTAGCTCTTGTATGTGCACATGGCATGATCTGTTAGTAGATCGATGTGGTTTACTTTGTTTCTATGTCAGGCACCGCTGCCCATTTCGTTGGATATTATCACTGTATTTACGTTTGACCAACTTCCGTGAATCAAATACAAAATTAAATTCTCATAGAGCTAATACTAAACTGTAAGCAACTTGTTTTC
Source organism: Epizoanthus stellaris (assembly GCA_025403545.1). Taxonomy (NCBI): domain Eukaryota; kingdom Metazoa; phylum Cnidaria; class Anthozoa; order Zoantharia; family Epizoanthidae; genus Epizoanthus; species Epizoanthus stellaris. The sequence goes on from JAOBYG010215304.1 coordinate 1,503, forward strand.
AACAAAGTATCAACGTTTGTATGTTATGCATGAGATGAAATGAAAATTCATCTGTAAAAATAAAATTGTTATCGAACTAATACTAAACTGTAAGCAACTTGTTTTCAACAAAGTATCAATATTTGTATGTTAATTTAGGCATAAGATGAAACATCGCTTGTTATTATAATGTTCTATTTGGATTTGTGTTCAGTGTCGAAGTATAAATGTTGGCAGATATTTGTAGGGGTCTTCTTGCTCTTTTTTTTCTTGTCTCAAAATTATTTCACGTCAGTACGCTAATAATGCAGATATGTATCAGTGCACCACAGCTACGTGCCTTGATAAACCACATGGGATACTCTGGATCTATATATCTTAATATTTATACCGCACTCGGTAGTCTACTCAGTGCTAGTGTATATCAATATTACTTCCTCAACAACGTCCGCACGCCCGTAGTTTCCCTCATGTTTAAAACACAAGAGAATAACAGAAAGAAATATTTGACAGGATACAACTGCAGTCGGGGCACGTAACTGCAACATCGAATAACGACTTGCAGAAATGATCTGGAAAGCAAGTCCCAAATGTTGAAGTAATATCAACCGAATCCTGCTACATCAAGGGGTTTATGGTGATATCAAACCACTTACGAATGGGATGTATCAGTTCTGCATGCACAGCGTAATGTGCCCTTTAGTTTCAATTCAAAGATCCTTAACACATCAAGGGGTTTACTATGAACTGAGCACGCAATGTTTAACCGTAAACTGTAAGCATCGACTATAAAATACGTTATACTATAGCTAGGCCACTTTTTCTGAAACATACGTACTCACTAACAAAGACAAGTACTGTGGAGCAGTAATAGACGGCTAGGAGTCTTAACAAATTTCCAATATAAAAGAGAGAAGTATAAGAGGAACAAGTTTTCCTTTGTTTGTCGAGTGCTCTTCATCTTCAAGGGTTCAAGGAAGACACAGTTTCAGATAAAAGCGCAACTGTATTCTGTTTCTTTTCGTTTTACCGGTGTAATACAAATATACTGCTTTCACCAATCACAGTGATTGTTATATATTGCTCCATAATGTTATATATTTGATTTTTGATAACTTGTTCGAAAACCTCTGGTTACAAACTGCTTCATTGGTTCCACAACCGATGGATATCAGCTCAGACCATCCTGATATCCGTCAGTTATACCTTATATGGAAACCAATTTCGAAAACAAAACAGCTGCTTCTGAAAACGATAGTAAATTCGAAAATCCACTTGGTTTACACAGCATTATTTAATAAAGGAATAGAAAGCATTTTCTGTGTTTCCCATTGAGTTATGGTAACACTTGTGCACACAGCTATTTCTTGTTCTTCCAAACTTGCACTCGTGTTACTATAACTCGATGGAAAACACCAAAATGCTTTCTATTTCTTAAATAGAATTTAAGTAATGACCATGTCTGGATTATACACAAATCTTGTTGTTTTTTTAACATTATTATTGACCAAATCAAATATAATCAACTGAGAAAAATGTCTTCGATCGGTCTTGGTATTTAATATAAACGTATTATAATTTGTAGTTACTGAATACTTGGATAACAAATAACGGATAATTTATGTGCACTGTATGGAGCGTATGACTGGGATGAAGAAGAAAAAACTCTTCGAAGGTTCATTGAGTTTTCGAACGAACCTTCGACCCTTCGTTCCTATATATGGTAATCAATGAAAGCTTTAGTTAAAAAGTGTATTTCTCGTGTGGTCACATGCAGGCGCGAAGCACAAAACAAGACACAAATGATCAGCGAAAACCCCAACTATTTCAAGCCAGTTTCAAGAACGTTTCTAACGTGACTTTAACTGCGTGAACTTCGATGTTAGGGAATTCTTTTGCATTAAAAAACTGCCAGTTCAGGGCAGCTTGTCCAGGTGTCAAAATATTCATTTGAAAATAATGTGTTTTTATAAATACAATAATTTCACGATAAAAACGAAGCTTCGAAGGTAAAGAAAAACAAACGAAGCTTCGAAGGTAAAGAAAAACAAACGAAGGTTCGAAGTTTCGTCCCAGCCCTAATCAGGTGACAGCCAAGTTAAGAGAATAAGACACAATAAATGTTATCATAATTAAAAGCCTTTTATTTCAAAATATATTAGAGTATCTTCTGTTGTTGGAAATGAATATTATATAAATAAACATAAATATCAAAGTTGGTTCAAATAGTTTACACTTGCCACAGTAGGACTTCCATTTCTACATGTCACTTTCGGAGAAAGATTCTTGTAATAAAAACGTTGCTCATTGAAACAAATATATTAACAATATTATAATTACAAAAACAATTGAAACAAAACCTTCATCTTAAACTAAAGAACTAATGTTCCATTATTACAGTTTCAACAGATATAGCTGTCTATAATGTGTGTTTCAGCATTGTTATCACAGAGACCACAAGCACGAGAAGGCTGGGAAAGACCGCATGTCCAGATGATGTCCTGTCCTGTCCCTTTTCAACTTTGATTTCATTCTTTGAACACTTCATCCATCCAAGACCTGTAATCTTAGGGTAGTATCGCTCCACCGTCAGTCTACGATCGTCAATCTTATAGTATTTGTTGTCCTTGAAGAAGTACGATCTACCATTGTGCCATTTCATGGCACCGTCCAGGTTAGTGGGAACGCCCCTCCAGGGCCCGTTGATCTTCCTAGGGTAGCCATAATCAATTCTATTTCGGCGGTCATCATAGCGCCAGTATTGATTGCCCTTGAAGAAGTATGTGCGGCCATTTCCTCCCCAGATGAACACAGCGTCCATGTTACTCAGCGATTTGGGCAGGCCATAATCTACGATGTGTCTTGGACCGGTTATCAGTCTGTTCCTGTTGTATATGTAGTACCTGGAAGAGTACACAAACATTTGATCAGCGTCAGTCGACAGACCTGACCATGAAACGTGCATGTAATGGTATTTGATTATTTCAGTCCTGTACACGCAATACTGTGTATGTGTCTTAGCCTGGGTTCCATTCTTTCTACATCTATTGATTCCGTTTTGTACCTCCTTAGCACTCCCTTTTATTTGTCGCGTATATGTTCGTCGTTTTCATTGTGCAAAAATGATACTTCCTATCATGGGAAGAACCGACTGTATTCTGAAATGAAATCTGTTTGCTGACATTTTCTTTACAAACCTTAAACTTTTTTAGAAACTCTTCAAAGGATAATTGAACCATTTTAATGGTAAAACGTAGTTTTTAATAATCAACATTTATATGCATTGAATTTATGGAAAAACTCTAAAGTCTGTTCTATTTATCATCGTTTATTCTCTCTCAATATATCCATCTATCACATCTATTTACCGCATACTGATTCTCTGAGACGACTAGTCTATCTTATAGCGAGGCATACTCTGGAACAGTTTACATTCAATTATAAGAGTCTTATCAGGAAAGAATGTTATTTAAACAAATTTAGAAGTGATATAAATGTGTACGAGTTTAGTGTCACAACACTAAAGCGTTTCAGATTGCTTTTGTATTTAATATGCAGTTGTAATTATATTTATCTTTGTAATTGTATTTTAAATATACGGCTTTCTAGAATAACAATGTAAATTGAAGTATTACGCTTTGTAAATAAAGTTTTCATTATCATCATCATCGACATCTCCCTTCCCCTATCTCTCTCTCACTCTCACTCTCCCTCTCTCTCTGTCAGTCTATCTTGATGCTTGTGACACACACAGGATACTTTAGAAAGGACTGATGATAATAATTCTTACTCAGATCCAGTGAAGAACACTGTCTTCCCATCTCTCTTGGTAAAAGCAGCATTGATAGGTGTACGGAGCCCGCGCCATCTTGAAGCGATCTTGTGAGGACCGCTCTCTAGACCCGCTTTATAGCCAATAACCCAGTAGTATTCCCCCTTGAACGCGTACGTCTTCTGGTCAGCGTCCATGAAGAAGGTATCAAAAGACGTGGTGCATGCGTCGGGTACGGACGGATCCCGGGTAGGCCTGGGCTTATTGGGTTCTTGTGTCCTTGGAGGGTCAGTTGGCCTCGCAGTAGCAGGTGCGCCTCGTTTACCTAAAGGAATAAATATGATTGAGTAGAGTTTAATAACAATAATAATAATGATAACAATAATAATGATAATAATAATAATAATAATAATAATGATGATAATGATAATAATAATAATAATAATAATAATAATAATAATAGCCAGGAGACTTACTCACCAGCTGGGCGATTTTCAGTAGACATATTAAATATTATAGGCATCTTAAATGCTCTATATGCTGTTATTTTGAAAATATTACTCTTATTATTATTATTATTATTATTATTATTATTATTGTTATTATTATTATTATTATTATTATTATTATTAACATTGTCAGTATTAATAAATGAAGTCTTGGACTGTTGTTATTGTTCAATGATTTCAGTTACCATCTATCGTTGGTTAGTTATGCATATCAATCAATCTCTATTACTGCTAGTAACGTTAACCAAAGATAAGAAAAGTTAGGCAACTATGCATGATGCACTAAATCATTCCGGCCAAACAAGTTTGTCATATATATACATTGATTATTGAATAAATAGGGAAACTACTTGTTTAGAAACCAAAACTAGTAATAAACTTTAGAAACAAATTCAAAAGCCGTAAAACTTGTGAAATGCTTCTCTGGTTAAAAATGTTTTGATAAAATATACTAAAAATGATTACTAGGTTAACTTTTTTGAGATATTTCTCTGTCCCTACGTATCGATTGTGGAGGTCGTGAGTACTCACCATACAGGGCTTGTATCCCTCTGAGGTCATCCCCAGTCAGTTTGATATTCGCGGTATATCCCTTATACCATGGGTACATGATGCTTACTCTGGTACGAGAGTGACCCAGCCCCAAACTGTGTCCGAACTCATGTATAGCCATCCATTCAAGGTCAACGCCTCTATGGTTCAACGTCCATGGCTCGTCGCTGTCAAAATGCACGTCACCAGAGAGACCTTTGTTGTGGTGTGGGTAGAAGGCGTGAGCGAGGGTTCCCCCCCGACCGTCAAACGGATAACTGTCTGAGTGGTATCCTCTCTTGAAGTTGATCAGAATATCAGCATCCTTATTGTTAGTTTCTCTGATGTTCAGCCGACTTGCAGCTTCCCACATCTTGAACGCTTTACTGAACGTTTCACGTTGCTGAGAATTAGGAAGTTTATGAGTGTAGCCCATGATCTTGTACGTAATGTCCTGTGTAATTATAATAATAATTATAATTATAATAATAATAATATATTAATAATAATAATATAATAATAATATTAAAAGTTTATTTTGGAAAGGTAGGCAAGGAAAACAATGGGTTAGTTTATATGATGCCATCATGTACAAGAATAATAACAAAAAATATTTTATAGGAGCGCGTTTATAGTGCGATCACGTGAGATCGTTGATATTTATTGAAAATCGCAAAGTTCACGATACACAAAAATATCGATTTAATATTGGAGCTGTGATACTTATATTGAACCAATGTGGTTCCAGTGTCTTCAAAACTTTGCAGCACACATAATTACGGGAACCCATAGTAAGTACGACAACATCACTCCATATTTGCTGAAAGCCCTGAAGTTGCACCCTGTGGTAAAGGAACTTTGTGTGCATGATGATGCGGTTGTGATATTTAAAGGCTTCAATGGACTCGTCTTTGATTTAAATCTAATCTGAAGAGTTTTATCTAAATATTTTTAAATATTACCATTTAGCAATGTAGTTTTATGCACTTTCCTATTTTTGCCTATTTTACACTTTTGCATTTTAACTGTTACAATTTTTTCCCCTCAGGATCTCCCTGAAAATCACTTCGGTGAGTGGAGCTTCCTGACACAAGCGGATTATTATTATTATTATTATTATTATTATTATTATTATTATTGATATTTATGTAAAACGTACCTTTTAAGGTATTACAATACCTTATCAGTGATCGCGTCATGATACAGTCTCACCATTTACAAATCTCTAAATGGTTGAATCTCTACTGGCAAACTTCAAATCATGCTGTTATACAATGTGTACGTCCTTATATTAATTTGCGAGACTTTGCAATTTCAAACGTCTCAAACGTATGCTGTTCTTAGATACGAGTGAAGTTTGTAGAAAACGTACAGAACACGATAGCAAGAGTATCGTTTTTCTTTTGTTATCAGTGCTTTTTTGTACGGTTCCTCTTATATTAATGCTAATAATAAAATAATATATAATAATAATATAAATTAAATATAATAATAATAGTGTTTGTGGAGACTCTCTTGCCGTAATCAGTAGAATAGTGTAGTGTTGGTTTTTGTATAGACTTCGTATACCATTTTCCTACAAAGGCAATTTTTCATTGTTAGACGGTAGAGGTAGATCAACGGCATTTATAGAAGCAATAGAAATAATTATCGTTGTTTCTGTCCGTGAAAATATGATATAAAAGAAACGTTTGTGCTGTTGTCACTTTATGCTTCTTTCGTGCCGTAAAACGTATGGCGCGATTTAGCACGATTTTATAAACACCAGCAGCTGCTTCATGTTAGTCTGGACAAACCGTATCGCCTACCTTCTTTCTCCACACTGTGCCTTGCAAAGCGTATCGTCTTCGCCTCTTAGCGCTGTCGATCTTACTGAAGTCTGCCACTCCACACCGATCCTTCTCCATCATGGCGAGGGTGGAGGCATCGAGTTTACCGGTTTCTTTGAGACCGGCCTAGCGTTGTAAGAGTTTAATGCCATTAACTAAATCTTCCTTGGTTAATAGCTCTCCTCTTCTGGGGTCTTTATCAACAAGGTAGCCAAACTTTTTAAGATAGTGCTTTGTGAATAAGATAAAACAAATTGTTAGATTAGATACACTAAAAGTGATTGTACTCTGAGGGGAAATGCAGGTAAAAGCGTAGTTTTACACGGTTTCAGCCTGATTCTAATTTATTTCTCAGGATATACTATATCAGTATATGGAATGGTTATGGAATTTCAAATCATCAGGAGGTATAGCACTGAGAATATTATTAGTGGTCAAATATTTTTAGATTTTTAAGAGAAGATTTGAAGAAGAAGAGGTGATTGCGAGATCATTATTTTGAAAGAACTTAAGAAGTTTCAATTTTAGTGAGTTTTGAAAATTGAAAATTAAAAGAATTGGGGCTAATATTTATAAACACTCATCATTCTCAATATCCGGGAAGTGTCACTTCACTTGTTGTCAAACCATCTCTTAAATTATCCTTATTACTCCGTCTACAACTCTACGTATATATAACGCCCCATTAACCCAGCATATTTTAAATACTATCTTTCTCATTAAATGTCATAAATTGGCAGTATATATAAATATTGATATAACGCAATGACAGAAAAAGTTACCATTCAAATTAAAACTCTTAATAGCTGTTTGATTCTCGCAATGCATGGATAAATCGAGAAAGCCAAGTGCTGCCATTCAAATTAATACACTCTCAGACCGTTTCATACGGTCGAACGTTTTATGCGCCGAATCTTATGCTAATAATAAGCTAGAATGCATTAGCAGCTGCGGCACATAAAAAGTTCGACGTTTGAAATGGAATTCGCTGGTTTATACCTAATTTCAGGGTTTTCTAAAGAAAAATCAAAACTCTAAATCAAAATGTCTTCCTTTGCACTAAACGAAGTAAGACCGAAACACGAATTTCGAAACGACTTCTTGCTATTCGATTACGCGCTTTTTGTCGTATAAGAACCACCTGTATTGGAATACTGAGGCTCAAATTTGCCTAAATGATGAGAACAAATTAATTACTGAAGAACAAGTTCAGGCAGAGGTCCAGAGTCACAATCGATCTGTATGTTTTCAGATGAAATAATGAAATTCAAGAATAACGTCGGCCTCACACTCTGCATTTTTGTTGCACAACACCACACAACATTCTACGATCAAATATTTTACTGATTTCTATAGCAATTAACTCAACTAAAATAACAATGTATCGTAGAAAGTTTTGCGATGTTGTGCAACAAATACGCAGCGTGTTGAGGCCGGCTTTAAACTTGATTTCCTTCTCGTGTACGTGTTGTTGAGATAGCTCAGAGTTTTTGTATGATTGTGGGATATATTTCAATGGTTGCGTTATTTGGCTCCTTTTTAGGCTACTTGTAACAACAGTCAGGTATGTTGAATAAATTTGAAATAAGATCAATTTAAGAACAATTTAAGATGAATTTGCCATAAAACGTAATAACGATGACCAAAATTATCTGGTTCTTATTTAATAAAAACGTGTAATACGAGTATATGAGAAGAAAGCTTGAATGATGAAATGTAAGGCAACGCATGAAAACATTTATCGTCTAATGTCACCTCACTTACCACTGCATCAGCCGTTCCCTTAGACTTTTTTGCTGGTACTCCGGAGATGAGGGAGAAGCCAAACACAATCAAAATAATGGCCGAACGTATCATGTTCATAACTAGATCACAATTTATGTCTTACTGCTACTCCTCTGGTGTTGAGATAT
>JAOBYG010215526.1:0-17595 GCA_025403545.1 Epizoanthus stellaris
CCCCCCCCCCCCCCCCCCCCCCCCCCCCCAAAAAACGGGTGATACCCAACTGCAAATACCCAGCCCCTCCATGCTGGTAATAAACGATAGGTCTCTTAGGATCAGAAGGAATCCCACTCCCAAATTAGAATAAGATAATAATTTTTCAGGAATTCAGTCAGTCTACTGCAACTTTCACTGACGAATATTTGGCTCCTGTGCCCTGAAGAAAGCCTCGCGCTCGACACTTCTGCTCAAATCTCCCACCTTCACGGCGAAAAACATAACATATCAACTTTAAGTTGACCAATCCCATTATTTAGAACAAGAATAGCTTAAACTAGCAATAAAGCACTAGTAAAACGAAAACACAACAAGTGCATGCAATGTACAGCTTGGAATAAGATTTATGTAAGAGAGCAGCTCAAATGACACGCCTTCCTTAAGGTGCCACTTTTTTACCAGACGCAGCTGTCAGCGCATGGTGCCACCTGCACCCATTTTGACCACCTATTTTATTTGGGACCATCCAGTGACGATTTTAATATAGATAATTAAACGACAGCCTAAGACAAACTGGCAGTGCATTTGCCTCCAGATTTTTCTATTAAGTTTTCTGAACAAATTCTAACTCAAGAGGCGGTGGGCCCCTCGAGAGGGCATGTGTTTGGCCTGCTCCCCACCAGCATGATGAATCTTTGTTTAACATACCATCCATCTCCTCCTCGGAGACATCAGGTGGGCGGTTTAACATACTATCCACCTCCGCTTTAGGGACCTCAGGTGGAGGGGTGTTGTCGCAGGGGGATGAGGGTGGTATAGGGGTATGGATGGCACGTGTGGCTGACTGCATCTGACCTGGTACAGGGACATCAGGTGGAGGGGTGTTGCCACAGGCGGATGAGGGTGGTATAGGGGTATGGATGGCAGGTGTGGGTGTCTGCATCTGACCTGGTACAGGAGCTGTGCCGCCGCTTTGAGCTGAAACTAGGTCGAGTGCTGCTGAAAGACAGTTCGATCCTTCTAAGAGCAGCTTGATGCTTTCCTGTAGTAGCTTATTCACTTCTGAGAAACGGACCTGAGTGAGCACAGAGGAACCATTAACCATTAATATTAGAATAGAAACTTAAACACAAAACATGTTTTCTGAGTTTGGAACTTCAAAACTGTTATCAAATGGTGCTTGAAACTTTCATACCGGCTTAAGTCAAGAAATTTTGTCTGTACTACTAAATAACACAGACTATTAAATGCCATCCACTGGATATTGGATTTCATAATAATAATAGTTTATTAAGAACCAATCTTGCAGCATCAGCTGAATTACATTGGATATAAAAATTTCATGTAATGTCAGGTAATATATAATATAAAAAATTATCAAATTTTAAAATAAGCAATATAGTACCATTAATGGAAATTATGTATTATATATAGTTGCCATTATAAAGGATCTCTTAAAACGTTTGGTGTTGCATTTTGACAAGTAAAACAGCCTCTTTTGACAATCCAATACTTTGGATTGACATTAAAGGCTGGCAATAAATTGAAAAGTTTGTGGCCTGGATCGTTAACAATGGCACTGAAGAGTTTCTGGCATGAAGCCTGCCTTCTGTCAATCAGTGTTGTAAGTCCCGATGCGTTCAGTGCCTCGCTGTATGACAGATCAGGGACCAGTATTATCCGAAATGCCCGCCTCTGGATGCGTTCTAGATCGTCACTAAGAACTTTCAGCAACGCATAATGAAATGCCGGTGAGGCATACTCCACCACGCTCCTAATACAGGTACAGTAGAACTGCATCATATCAGCGAGAGGAACTTTGGCACGCTTGAGCTGCCTCAGGAAATACATACGCTTCGCAGCTTTACGAACAACACTGTCTACATGCTGGTTCCATTTAAGATCATTACTAATAATAATACCTAAAATGTTTGCTTGCCTAACAAGTTCTAGTTCATTACCATTGATCGTCATGGGATTACACTGAGATTGACTTCTAGATAATTAGACTCGAAATTCTTTGCATTTGGCCTCATTGAGTGTAAATTTTATCATCCACAATAGTGCTATAATTAATATTCAGCCGACTTTGGTTTTTAATCAGGTTATGGCCTTCAAGGATTTTCCTTTTAAAGAGGGAGTGTACGTTGAATAATATGGATGTTAACTTAACGCTTTGAATTATGACCCTTGAATTATCGAAATCAATTTCCTTGTAATCCAAGTATTCGGTCAAATAGGCAACATCTCTTGGAAGATTCTTTATCTTCTTGAATGGCGTTGATATTGGAAACGAAAGCTTCACGCTATCAATAATTATTCTCATCAAATCATTGTCTTTCAAATTTCGCATCTTCATCGCTTTCATTGCAACATGTCTCAATATATCACCTTCTTGATTCCAAGATTGTTTCGAACTCACTGGGGTTTCTGTTGAGTGCTTTTCCTTGACAACGAATGAGTCCTCGAAGAAGAACTCATTTGGTGGAATACTAGAAATATGTTGAATGTCATAAGGATCCCTTGAAAACACTTCATCAGATTCGAGTGGAGCATCAGTGAACTTCTCCAACACTTTATCGCCGTCTGCATCAAGCACTTCAAGATCGTATCGATTCATCATTTTCATTGCATCATGGTATTTTTTACGTTTCTCAAATTGCTCATATCTGATCTACTTCAACTTCATTTCCTTCTCACCCAACTTCTTCACCTTCTTTCCAGTTCTCTTCACCTCTTCAATCAAGTGTTCTTGTTCGGCTTGCTCCTTTTGTTCACTCGTCCTCTGAAGATACAAGTCGATCAACAAATCTATCTTCGATAACTTCGAGTTCTTCAATCCAAGCACTTTCAAGAGTGCCTTCTTCGTTAATTTCGATTCAATCGGCATTAATTTCTTCAATGTCTTACTTAACACAATTGTCCTCTTTCTCCTAAGCTTTTTCATTTCATCAAGTGTCTTTGAACGCGGGATGGCATCTCCAAAATATCTCATCCCACAACACACATCATTCATTCCTCGACAAATGACCAATTCGCTCAATGTTCTTGAGGGGAATCCAATAATTAAACTTTTCCGAATCCCCCTCCCATTTCACCAAAGCATTGTCATCTTTTATCTTCGAAACCTTGTCAATCCTGAACATCTCTTGCTTGGCAATTTGCATTTCTTCAGCATAAAATGTTCCCTTGATCTCCTTTCCACTCAAATCCTCCACACTGTAAGTTGGTGGATTCGTTGTTCTTACTTTCGCAACAACAAATATTTCTTCTGTCCAATTCGGAAGATATCCTTTTTGGAACAGATTCTTGTCTTTCGATAACCTCGCCGTATCACCAACATTGAATCTCCTTTTCCCAACAATTTTCTGTTTGCCAAACAAGTTATTCATAACTTCATTCTCTCTCTTCTTCGATGACGCTTCCAATGGTGTCATCATGATCGATCTATGATACGACGAATTATATTGTTTCAATAACTGAGGAAGAGAGTCGATGTAATTTCTCGTACCATGTGCTGTGAGATGTCTAAAAATAAGTGTTTTCATTGTCCTTATCCATCTTTCAGCGATCGTCGATTTCTCCTTATTAAATGTTGAATACAAAACTATTCCATGACGTCTGAGCAACGATTTCATCATTTTGTTGCAGAACTCGGTTCCTTTGTCCGTCCAAATGGATCTTGGTTTCCGTCCCTCCTTGAATATCTTCTTGAATGCTTCAACAATGGTTTCACCCTTCTTGTTCTTCACCGGAACAATCCATCCCATCTTTGAAAACACATCGATGACAAACAAAAGATATTTTACTCCATTATTCCACAACTGAAGATTCTTCATATCACCCAAGTCAGCTGCCCAAATATCATCAATATGTTTCACAACAACTCTCCTCTTCTGAAATTTCCTTCTTGCTGGTTTGTGCAACTCTCTGCTCAAAGCTTGATAATTCTCCATTTAACTCCATCAAATAGATTCTTCAATGGTTCTTGGATCTTGCCTACACATTGGACAGTTGCCCCTTTCGAGAAACCATCTCATGAAACAATGTGCATGGAAAGCGTGTCCACATTTTGTTCTTTCCACTTCAACATTTTCGAAACATATATCGCATTGACTCTCTTCACCTTCTTCAATTCCCAACCCATCCAAGCAAGCATCCTTCGATTCAGAACTAAAGGAAACGAACCATCTCCACTCTCAGGATCAATTTCACCCGCATAATCTTCCCAATCATCAGCTTCATCTTGCAAATGTCCAAATCGCTCTCTCACCTCATCAAGGTCTTCTGGTTCACTCGATTCAAACCATTGAGTTCTCATTACACGACCATCTTCAAACAATGTCATTTCGACGATCTTCTTCGACCTTTGACCATCGATGCGCGTATTCATTGAATAAGAAGCTGTGTATGGAAGACCAATATCTTTGTCATGACAATATCGAATCATTCGAACGATCGTTTCTTGTATCTCGTTTTCCGAATTGGGAAGGAATCGTATGAATGGGAATGGTGAATCTCTTGACACCAAACACATTCCATACAACATGTTAGCACATCTCCCCATTTCCATATCTTGCCTGAACTCGTTGAAACCATATGTCGGCATACTTGTAATCTGAACACGATCAAATTGAAATGTATTTATATTCTCCATACATATACCACATAACCTTCCTTTAAGCCATTTTGCATTTATCCTGGAATGATGATCTCTCTCCCTTTCTTTTGGGATAAATGGCTTTCTCGAGGCCAAACTCGAATATTACCCCTTACATGGTTTTCCCAATCCAAGTTGTCTCTTCTTATTGATTATTGTCCTCGCAACTCTTCCCATAATCGGTTTATCTCCCTTTGGCAAAGCGTCGATTGATTTCACCATTTTGTCATCGCAACTATGTTTGCTCTCCTATTCCCGGTCATAGCATATGTCATGATATGCTGCAATCTCATCAAGCTTGTTGTGAGGAGGAACACGCCATTCAATAACTTCACCAGTTTCCTTGTCATAAGTTAATTGTTCGTCCAAAGTATTGTAAGGCCCCATGTACTTGTACTTCCCCGGTGTCCAACCACCCTTTGGCTTTGGAAGCTTTCCAATCAATTTGTGAATGTCGAACATCTTTCCACCTTCCTTTGCACGGATAAACGTTGATTTGTTCCTTGCACATGATGCACAAATCGATCTCATCATGAACCGCCCATTCAATGATCTGACATCCTCAGATCCCGGGACAGAATACGTTTTATTTATTTCTCCAACACAATTATCGAACACTTCTGGATCGATCATGTTTTCGGAACAAACCATTCGCAATTCATTCCTTGATGTTGGTGGAAATATTATCAAATGGGAACAGTTCAATCTAATGTTTCGTCGAATTGCGAAATAGCTTTGACTCACATAAATGGGTGATATCTTGCTGTGTCTTCCATTTGTGAAATGGTTTGCAATCTTGGCTTGAGTCTTCTTCGACCAATTCATCAAATCGTCGAATACAACAAGTTTTCGATCATTGATGGTGTATTCAGATGTATCCTTGATGTTATCATCCAATCTCTCAAGAACTGGATATCCAACGATCTTGGAAACTTTGTTCATTATCTCTTCCAACGTTTTCACCTTGTCTTGATGACTATTTGGTGTGTAAAGATAAACCTTGTCATAATACACCAATGGTTTCCGGATGATGTGCATCAATGTATTCGTCTTTCCACAATTGCTTTGACCAGATATCAATGTACGATGATCTTCTGGAAGTACATGTTTCTTTGATGTTTTATCGAGGGTCTTCTTGCTATCATAATTCGGGATATCCATAATATATGGATGGACAAATGTGAAAAGTTATCTTGACAATTATATGGATATCGCACTATTTAAGAAGTATGCCAAAAGCAAGAAGAGAGCCTTCGATATGCAGAAGGTGATCGAAAGTACTTTGAAGGAAAGGAAGGACGAAGAGATCGCCAAGAAAGAAGATTTGGCAGAGCACTTTGAACCATTGACAACAATGATGCAAAGATATGCTGTAACATTGAAGGAAGCGATTGAAAGAAAGGACAAACCAGCAATCGAGGGAATGGACAAACCAGCAATCGAATGGAAGAAGCTTCCATCGATGGAAGATGTGAGAAGCAGAACGATCGAGGATAGGATCGAAAGGCAAAGAAGGTTGATCGATCTACGCCGTGGGAGGCTTCCGACGACTTTAGAGAGATTGAGCGATGAGGCAGCTGAAGAGCCGATGATAGATAGAGTACCTGAATCCGAGGGAATGGCGAGTCGAGCATCGTTCTTCGACCCATATCCCGATCCAAGATCGGATGTCGAATCGGACTCGGACGAAAAAAAGAGTTATCGATTGGACGACTTCGATCTTGATAGTGGAATGGAGCAGTTCGACAAGGACCTCTTAAAATACTACAAACTCGCTCTTCCAAATTCGCTCAAGAACAACCCCAAAGGGATCGATGAAAGCATCAAGGCGACTATCGCAGCGATACAAAGCAATGGGCGTGATAGAAGTTCTTTCCTTGCAGGTAAGAAGGTCGAAGATTCGCTGGATTGGGAAGAAGGAGATTATGACGATGCGAACGAGAGTTTGAATCGGTACTTGACGACCTTGAACGCTCTCAAGGCCATTGAAGCGGCGAAGGATAGCAGTGGAAGAATCGGTTTGGATGAAGGGTTGACCGCCGATTATCGTTCGGTATTGAAGCAATCGCAGTTCAATCTACCTCTTCCGAGCTCATTGTTTCACGATGTTGAGGAAATGAAAAAACAACGACAAAAAGCGATCACTCTCGCAAGGAAACAGGGTGACATTGAACGCTCGAAGAAGAACAAAACTACATCAGAGAGAAATATCGCATCTCAAAACAAGATCGCTTTGAAGAAGTACTACGACAAGTTGGGAATTCTAATCGAGAAAAAGGAGGCTCTATCCGGAATTCCTTCGTGGAAAAAGGAAGCCTCGAAGAAAGCCGCAAAGAAGTCCAACGAGAAGAAGAAGGAGAAAGAGAAGAAGAAGGAGGAGGAAGAAGATGAAGATGAAGATGAAGATGAAGGTGAAGGTGAAGGTGAAGCTGAAGGTGAAGGTGAAGGTGAAGGTGAAGGTGAAGGTGAAGGTGAAGGTGAAGGTGAAGGTGAAGGTGAAGATGAAGATGAAGATGAAGATGAGATGAAGAAAGCATTGAAGGAAGTGGAATTGGAAGGAGGAAGCAAAGAAAGAGAAGAAAGCGAAGGAAGAAAGGTGGAAAGCTCTTCTCCTCACCAGGCGATTTGATTGGGAGGTTAAAATTATTGCCGGAAACAACAATTACAAGATTGTCAACGAAATATGGGAAATAATCGATGAATTAAGAAAACTTGGTGTCATCGACAAGAAACAATACGACACGTTCGTAAGGGAATATTTAGTGTAACCCATTGTATGGAGAGACCAATAATTTTGAATTCTTACGATGGAGTAGGTTCGTCTGTTTCACACGATTTCACAACAAGATTCAATCCAGCATTGCAATTCTTCGATCATGAAAGACATTTTGTTGGATTGGATAGTTTAAGCATGAGTTATTCGTGGTACAACGTGATGAAGGAGTATGGGAACAACAAAATGAAATATTCTCACGATGGAGGGAAAACTTGGACACAAATTACTTTCCCAGCAGGAAACTATTCATATTCCGACTTGAACGTGTTCGTGCAAAGAGAGATAGAGAACAACAACCACAAACCATCCGACAAAGACAAAAAAGGTGTTACAATTGCGTTTCAAGATTTCGTCTTCAAAGTGTTGGTTGAATTGGATGCAGGCTTTCAAGTCGATTTCAGAGAAGGAACGTTTCACAAACTCATTGGGTTTACGCAAAAGATCGTAACAGTCACTGATGAATATGGAACATTGTTGCCGGATATTACCAACTCTGTTGACGTATAGATCGTTCACTTGGACATTATTTCAGACTCGATTGTTTCTGGAAGGAGTACAGACATATTGTGTGAATTCGATGTTGGAGGACTTCCACCATCGCATCCATTCAAGATCGACCCAAGAATATGATCAATACTGACAATGTTACATCGATGAGAGTGTACATTACTGACGTACTTGGCCGACCAGTAGACTTGAATGGAATCCCTGTATCGCTCAATCTTTTATTGAAGTAAATAGTATGATTAGGTACCGCAAATGTCGAGATGAATTTGGAAATATCAATTATTACAACATTGAAGACGACAAAGATAACAAATATGATGCGAATGATTACGTTGGGGGTGGTTTGTTCTCTACGGCAGTCAACATTTCATCTAAGTTCGCAAAGGAAGCAGCAAAATCAGCAGTGAAGAAGTTTGCAAAAACGACGATTGAAAGGGGAGCAACAAAAGCAGGTGAAAAGTTTGCAGCTAAGGCAGTGGAAAGGATGTTTACGAAGAAGAAGGAGAAACCAAAAGAAATCGAAGAAGTTAAAGAGATCAGGGTTTTGAAGACACCAAACACGAAAGGAGATGAGATTGCGAAAGCATTGGAGAAGGTTCAAAGCAAGATGATGAAGGAGAAAAAGGAAGAATCAGAAACATCTCTTTCATCGAAGTTCGATGAATTATTGACTTTTATCTAACGAATTATATGACAGACTTCAGAAACCCACAATATGTTGAGAGATACGTAAACGTTACGTTTAAGTTAGTGGATCAACTTGTCACAGCTATTCCGAATGGACGAGTTCAATTAGCGAGCGGAAAAAAATTCGTTGTCGATAACACCAACGAAGTAAATCCATTGGATTGGTTCAACGTTTTCTTGAACCTTGTATTTAGAGTCAACAAGAAAGCCAATGGTACGGCGTTCGATGGAAAAGAAATCGCCCCACCAAGTGGAACACATTCGATGTTCTCTTCACTCAAAGTTAGTTATGGTGGATCGCTCGTCTACAACTCCACCGGTCCTCTCCACCTTGCAATGAATGTGAAAAATCTCCTCGAATTTACGAAAGGGTACGTTACGAGTGTTGGTCCATCATTCTTCATGTATCCAGATGTTGCAAAAACGGATGAACCAAGTGTTGTGGCAAAAGCGTTGAAAGCTGACAATTCTGGATTTGCAGCGAGACAACTCTTGGTGAATAAAAACGAATTGGTAAATGCCATTCTCCCTTTGAACAGATATGGTTTCTTCGCCTCATTTCACGATCAAATTTGTCCACCAGGAAATTTCAAGGTTGAATTCGAGGTATTGGACAACGACATGATGTTGTTTCGATCGGGAAACGATGGGATGGAAGGTTGATATTCACAAAGATGGATCTTGTGATTCCGAGAATTCATTTCAATGGTGATGGTCAATCGTTGTACATGAACAGGTATTTGTCTTCGAAGACTTGGGATTATTTGTCCGAATTATAGTCTGAGAGTTCTCAAATGTTCGACTCACCAAGTGGAGAGTTCAGAGTTTCAACTGGAATTAGTCAACCGAGACATGTGTTTATATGGGCAATTTTGAATGAAAACTTGGTTGGAACCACGGGAAACGATCCACAAACAGGAAATTGTTTTGCATTGAATACGATAACGTTGAATGGAAAAACAATGCCAAGAGCCCAATTGGAGATTGCAAATGGAATTTACTATCCAAGAGAAGCATATGAACCTGCAGATAATTTGGTTGGAGTGTACAGACAACTCATGGAGTACAATAAAGCTTTCAACGATGTATATTATTCACCGTACATAACGCTCAATAACATTCTTACGAATGGATTGTTGTACTTCGATTTAAGAAATCAAGAAGGAAATCTCAATAGTGGAATGACACCAATAACGTTTAAGTTTTCATATGGAACAGCGATCGGAAAACCATACAAAATGTTTGCTTTGATTCTTCATGAGAGAGAAGTGAAAATATCGAATGTTTCAGGAAAAGCGTCCCTTAGTGTTTGATATTATGTAACCAATATTATGGGAGATAGCAAAATCGATAGATAAGAGTTTGTAACGATTACTCCAGAAAATCCATTTGGATTAACGAGAGGCACGAACACTACTTACAAGTTCATAGTAGATAATACAAACGAAACTACACCATATGATTGGTACAATGCTTACGTCAAAATCAGATTTACTCTTCGTCTTGCCACCGATGAAGCATTAACTGATGGAATGAATGTTGCAGTGTCTTCTGGGCTGCATACAATGATAAAGTCGTTTAAAGTTAGTTATGGAGGAAAATATGTTTACAAGTTGTATGATGCACATTTCGCTTTGAATATCAAAAACATCGTTGATTTCGCCGATGAATACGTGCAAGGAGTTGGCCCATCATTGTTCATGTATCCAGATGTTTTAAAATCGAATTACACAAGTGGAGTGGCAAAAGCTAACAGAACAGCGAACAGAGGATTCAAGAGGAGATCGAGATTAACGAACGAATCGACCGAAACGACTGCCATTATGCAATTACACAGATATGGATTATTTTACGCTTTCAAAGGAGAAATATGTCCACCTGGAAAGTTTGTTATCGAATTGGAAGTAACGGAGAATTCAGCTTTGTTGTATTCGGCGGCTGGTGTTGCCGATTGCAAGTTGGTGATTCCATCGATGACATTAGTTATTCCAAGAATCGAGTTTTCAGGGAATCCGTACGAGAAGATCCAACAACATACTTTGAAGTTTCAAGCGGAGAGAGTTGAGATGAGTCGATTGTTCAATGAACAAGGTGGTCAATTCAAGATCTCTTCGTCGATTGAAAAACCAAGACACGTTTTTGTGTGGAGTGTAAAGGAGTCTGATCTCAGGGATCAACATGGAAATGCCTTCGCAATAAGGAAGTTGACGAACTTGCTTTCAAAAGCGGCGATTGCTGATGGACAACCTGGTGGACCTGCAGATGCAGTGTATGCTTCATTAAAATCAGCGAAGTTGGAGATTAGCACTGGAATATTCTATCCGCAAGATGGATATAACCGAAAGGAAGCGATTGTCCCACGGTACAGAAGCTTCTTGGAATACAATGGATCGTTCAATGCGAAGGATGTTGCGCCATTTGTTAGTCTTGCGAAGTTCAATGGCAACTATGGAATTTTGTATTTCGATTTGAGGAGACAAGAGGTAAATTTGAAACATGGGGCATTGAAGTTGTCGTTCCATTTCGAGTACGATGCTAAACCAATCGAACCATATTATTTCTTTGCATTGGTACTTCATGAACAAGAGATTAAGATCGATAATGTCAAGGGAAAACCAATGATTATTGTATGAAATTATCTAACTCATATTATACAGGAGATGACAACATATCATTCATTTGGTGTATCGCTCACAAGTGGGCAAAATATGTCAATTGCAAGGGCAATGAAGAAAGGAGCACCGATTACGATAAGATTGAAGCATTCGCAATTACATGGTGGAGATGATTTAATGTTGACGAAAACACAGATAAAGAGAGTCAATAAATCGAAGGGAAATGGAACTGGAACGGATACCAAGGTGTCAAAAGCACAGATATCGAAGATAGCGAAGAGAGGAGGAAACTTATTTGGAATTCTTGCGAGAATGGTTCCAAGATGCGTTTTTAAGAAATAAAGTTATTATTATTATTAAGATTGTTGCCAATGGCTGGAAATTTGTTGAAGCCTTTTGGTCTCGGAGCATTGGCAGGTTTGGGATCACATGCTGTTGAGAAAGCTCTCGGAGGAGGTCGAAGAAGGGGTGGTTCGCTGGCGTCATTGGTACCAACAATTAGAAGAGAGATCAACATTCCAAGAAGCGAATTGGGAAAAATAAAGCATTTGGTACGGTTGTTAACACCATCACAATTGTCGAGCTATGTGAGGGCAGTGAAAACTGGAACAGGTTTTACTTTGAGACCAACGGTAAAACAAAGGAGAGGAGGTTTTCTTCCTTTGTTGGCTGCAGCGATTCCGATTATAGCAAGCTTGTTCTCGAGAGGAAGAGGATTGAGAAATAGACCATACATGAGGAGAAGGGGATTGAGGAATAGACCATATGGGCGTGGACAATACTCGAAGGCTCTCCAAAAAAACACATCAAGGACAAGGATTACTTCTTGGCCCAAACAGTCCATTGAAACACATTCCATTGATCGGCGACATATTTTGAAACCAAAGTTCGTTGATGAAGCAATATCGAATCACGACATAGAGAATTGGGTGGAGTATTTGAAAATTAAGAACTTCGTTGGTGTGTTTTCCAAAGATGTCATTCCAAAGGCACACAATGTTATTACGTAGTTAATCTCGATGATGATGTTGGACCTGGAACACATTGGGTTGTTATGTTGTTGAAAGATGGATTGTTGGAATATTTCGATAGCTTTGGAATGAGATGTCCACAAGAGATTTTGGATCTTGCAGACAGTACCAAGAGATCAGTGACATTCAACACAACACAGTTCCAACATGTGGAAAGCAACTTATGTGGCTATTTCTGTTTGTACTTCGTGAATGAAACGTCCCATGGAAAAACGTTCTTTGAAACAATTGAACCGTTGTCCCACAATAATATGCATTACAACGAATTGTTCATGAAATTGTACTTCAAAAGTATCTAATGTATTGTATGGGTTACGCAAAAGAGGACGATGAGTTTAAATGTGCTGGAAGGGGGCCAAGAGGATTTCCAGGGCCTGTTGGTCCATCAGGAAGGGTTGGTGACAAAGGTGGTAAAGGTGATAAAGGTGACAAAGGAGGGAGAGGACCTCAAGGTTTGAAAGGAGATAAAGGTGATAAGGGTAACGTTCAAGTTGTGAAAGGTGACAAGGGTGACAAAGGTGACAAGGGTGATCAAGGAATCCAAGGACCAAAGGGTAATAAAGGTGACAAAGGTGATCGAGGGGTTAAGGGAGATCAAGGAACCCAAGGACCAAAGGGTGAAAAAGGTGATCGAGGAATCCAAGGACCAAAGGGTGACAAGGGAGTTGGTGGAGGAAGTAGTGATCTAACAGTGACGAAAGATTTGGATATGGAAGGTTTCAAAATAACGAACATCGCTCCTCCAACAGCTTTCGATGGTGTTCCAAATAAAGAATATGTTGATTACCATGGAATCGGATACACAAGGAATTCGATCAAGGATTTGAAACCTGCAGATTTCACGTTACCAAGTACTTTGAATGTTTTTGTTGACGATGAATTGGTGAAACATCATAACAAAGCTCCATCGATAATCGTCAAGAAGACCGATGGGATGTCGGCGACTCTGACATGTAACATTGGAGAGTTGCAAACAAACAAGGAATACACAATCAGGATTGAAGCAATCACTCGATCCAAACCAAGTATTGCTGGGCGTGGTGATGCAAGATTACAAGTTGCACCAATTGGAAATCATTTCACCAAGGAAGATTATTCTGTAAACATTGTGATAAGAGATTTGGTTTTAAAATCGAAAGATGGAAGTTTTTATTCTACATTATTATTGGATATTACGGATGTAAAGGATTCAGTTGTTGCATTTTACATAAGTGGAGTAATCGGAAAAACAAAGTACATCAATCCAGCAATCGTGGATTTGGATCAAACGTTGCAGAAGGCACGATTCCGAAAGACGTTGTTACTGTCCAAAAGTGGATCGATGTAACAAACAAGAACAACTTCATTTCGAACAAATTAGTAGAACTAGCAAAGGAAGTAGAAGAAAAAAGAGATGTTGCATTCGTAGATTCGGCGACGAACTTCTTCTCATTTCTCGAACTAAAGAACATCAAACCCTTGACTGGATTTGGTTCAACCATATCGAAAGCAGATACTAACGTAGCTACGTTTCTAAGAAAACATTTCGTACGCGAACCTTTGTTCAAAGCAGAGATTCCCAATGCATTGGAAGGGTCATTCGTTCTCGACTTCGAACAATCATTCGATCTCGCTTCGAGCATACGTGTAGATGTAATTACAAGTGATGAAAATAGCTCACCAATGTTAACCGCAGAAAAATCGAACAGCTCTTCCCCGTTAGTAGTGTCGTTCGTCCAAATTCCAACTGGCGAACAATTTCGAAATAGCATAAATATCTTCATCGAAAAGAACGCATCAGAAAACGTTGAGGTACTAGTTAAGATGAGAGCAACGAAAGTAGCAACAGCCTATTTCTTCATCTACGGAACGATCTTCGATTCAAATCGCAAGTTGTTGATTCCATTCGACCTCGGAATATTCAACGACAAAGTTGCCATTAATGTGAAAGACGTAGATGTAAAGAACAAGAGAATCGTTAACGTCCTCGCTCCAACAAACGATAACGATGTTGCAACGAAGAAATATGTCGAAGACAACATGTTCATCAACTTTAGAAAATGGAAGAACTATTTCAAATACTTGGACTACAGAAACTTCTCAGTGATAAATTTGGATTCGGCTCTAGTCGCACCTGGAAAATCGATCTTCTCTTTCATCGATGACTTTCACAATGTTCTTCCATTGGTAATTGGACAACTCAAATCCTCTGTTTCATCCAATACGTATTTCAAACTTGAACTCAACTTAGATGAGTTAACTCAAGGAAAATCGTACTGTTTAAAGATTGAAGTAATCACAAACAACACACCAACCCAATCACTACAATTACACATAGTTGTAGTTGCGAGCACCAACTTGACAATAAAAATAAATTCAAGCGATGGTCTGAAGAAAACAGTAAAAGCAAATTTCTTTTCTCAAACGATGTTACTTCAAAAGCAACAAGCTGGTGTATCGAAACTTAGATTCAACATAAGAATGATTGGGGCACCAAATGACACAAAAGTTGCGATTTACGCGTTTGGAATCGAAACTCTCGATGGAACGATAAAAGTACTCCCATCGTTCTTCTTAGAACTAAATAATATTCCAAATCATATCGAAAGATGTTACATTATCGAAGAAGGTGACAGACGTGGAATAATAAATGTTAAAACAATCAGTGTATCTGGTAGTGCTGGTGGAACCATTGGGAAAGGTGTGTTTCCAAAGACAAACATAGACAACCTTGTATCGAGTGCCGAAGATACAACAACGTACTACACACTTGATAAAGATTACAACAGCGGTACTGGAACCATATTCCAATTCACGTTTCCTTCGAGAGTGTTCATTAGAAGAATAACAGTAAAATCCGATGGTGTTGTAAATGGTTGGTGGGATCTACTTTATGTAGACGAAGCAAATACGAGAGGTCAATTGCTAACATCATTCTACATGGTTAGAGCGGAAGAAACGAAAACTCTAAGCAACACCCAAGTTCCATATGCAACAATGCGCGTATGGCTACACCTATCGAGTGGAAAAGCAAATAGAGGAGGAAACATTTATGGAATCAACTTCTTAACAGAAACAGTTATCTAAACAACTATTATGGGTTACTCGAAAGTAAAACACACAATTCACGTCAACAACGTAATCGTTCCAATACAAGGACAAAGTCAAAGTTCCTCACCAATATCACTTTCAGGAAATAATTCAGCAATTAGTGTACAATCACCAAAGAAATCAATAAAGGAAATATCACTGGTTCTTTCACAAGCCGATACAGATTGGATTGATCTTGCGTCGTACGATTTGGATATTACACCTGTATCGAAAGAAGGTTTGTTCAAAGTTTGTTCATGTATTTCAATGGGAAGTACTGGATCTTCAGGAAACTTTTATTTCAGATGGAAATACTCAACTCCAACATCAACGCAATTTGTTGGAAACACAAAACTACCTTCCTCTGCTTTTCAATCGAGACAAACCATTGCAGGTTTCGGTTTACAACAAATAAACACTGAAGCGATGAATTCATTGGTCGATGTAACGTTCATCGAATTCGCATCGCCTCCAAATACGTTGCACTCTTTTCAATTACAAATGAAAGTAACGGATTCGAGCATGATATTCTTGAACACTTTATCATCACAAGCCAATCATCCATTCGTTGGTTTTACAAAATCGATGATATCTGTCGAAGAAATTCCCGAAAAGTTCAAGAAGGAAACAAAACTTGGAATAATCTCATTCACAAATTAATTATGTAGCTAAGTACATGAGAAAAAGAAGTGTAAAGATTTCGATTACATCGATGAGGGGTTAACGAAATCCCAAAAAATAATGTTGAAGAAGTTGTATGGATTTTATCACAAAAAGATGATATGTTACAAATATGCTTTTACGAACTTTAAAAGAATAAGTGCAACGATCACGATTTCATCAATAACCCTTACAACGGTTGGAACAATAGTTGGATCAGTAACATTAAATCCAATAATCCTTGGAACGATTTCTGGTTGTGGAATATTAATCCAAGGATTTGCGAAAATAAAAAATTATGATAAACTAAAGGAATCAACCTTGTTCGCTTTTCAAAGTTATCAAAAGATTCTCAACAAAATAAGATCGTATTTACGAGGTGAAGAATTCGATATCGATGATTTAACATTCGAACTTAGGTGGTTGGATGATCTCATCACCGACACAGCTCCATATGTTGGAAACTATGAAGAGAGATATCACAAGAACTTTAAGTCTCAAGAACTTCTCGAATGTCATTTTGAACAATTTGATAAACTCGATTCCACCAGTCGAAATACTGTCGTTTAGTTTTGGATAACTTTGGAAGTCCCCAATTCTCACCACATTTGATATTCGTCAATTTGAAAATTCTAGAAATTATAAATCTCAAATTGATAACTCGTTTCCTTCCTTCATTTTCCTTGACGAACTTTCGTTCAACGATCCTTACAATGTCAATGATTTTTTCTTGTTGTTGATATGTAAAATATATTTCGGCACTAAACAAAATATCCAACAAAACGTTTCTTACATGATATTTTCTATCATAAGTTGTTTTATGCTTGAATTTATGAATATTGTCATGGAAGTTGACGTAATCACTAATTGGCGCTCCACATGTTGTTACTCCGCAATTTCTACAAACAACTCCTTCGGAACTTTTTGCAATATCTCGAGATTTGAAACAGTTTCGCCAATCTTGTGATGCATAGTAAAATTTATACAAGCACCAATAATATGGTTCCATATAATTGTAACCACACAAATCTTTAAGTGAAATTTTATCTAATTGATTATGTGGGGCCGGAGGCCCTTGATTATTTGGGTTGTTGGAATAGATTGAAGTTGAGAATTGTGGATGATTCACCGCTATTGCCACGATAGTGTTTGGGAAGGCTTGTTCAGCGCGGGTACCCGTCCAGGTTCCCGATGCCACCGCGTCCAGCAACCAGACTGAGATTTCGTGGAAGGTTGGTGAACAATCACACACCTCAACTTCAAACTAACGAGACAACCCTTTGTATGTCGATGATTGTGATTTAAGAATCGTAAGCGAATAGAAAAAACTTCATTTGAAAGATAATGAAAAGTTGATGAGAAAATAAAAACGTGTTTAAAAATGTTAGAAAATGAAATTATGAAAAATGAAATTAGAAAATAGAATTGTGAAAAACGCGTTTAAAAAATGTTAGAAAATAAAATTATGAAAAATGAAATTAGAAAATTAAATTATGAAAAACGCGTTTAAAAATGTTAGAAAATAAAATTATGAAAAATGAAATTAGAAAATAGAATTGTGAAAAATGAAATTAGAAAATAGAATTGTGAAAAATGAAATTAGAAAAT